>JARFIW010000624.1:15437500-15663457 GCA_036346225.1 Platerodrilus igneus
ATATATATAATAGTATTTATACTCTATATTTTATGTCTACAATGTAGTTATATAATATACTATAGTAATAACACTTATTATTGAATTACATATATAAAGACACTTTCCATCAAAACCTACATATTATTATTTTCAAACATTATAAATCATAACCAAAAGTTCCAATATTGACCAAATTATTCAGAATGCTACACCTATTCATTACATTAATATTTCTCTTTAGTATAATCAAAATTTATTACAGCTAAAAACATTTACAAATGTAAACTCATAATAACTATTTAGCCTATTAACATTATACTTAAATAACCCAACTCTATCAAACAGGTTTAGAATACAATTGTCAAACATTGCATATAATAAATTATTTCTTGAAAAGCTTATTTACAATATAATTTATCAAATTGAAATATTTATATCTACAGTTTAAATTTTTATCTTCAAATATAAACAACTTGTGAAATGTTATACTACATTATTAAGTTATATATGAGATTTCACATTGATAATTATATCATTCAACATTTAACAATTTAGTTTGAATTACTTATACGTATACATATACTTTTGCCATAATACGTTCTATATGATATTACATTTTGATAAAAGTCTACATTAAATATAACCATCAATCTAATGAACAAATTATAAAATAGCTTAATAATTATGTCTCATGTAACCCAATTGAATCAAACTTAATATCATAATCAAAGTTCCAACATTTATAAATTATATACATATATATACTAATATATATATATATTAATTCGATAAAGCCGCGGTGTTGCCTGTGAATGCAAAAATGTGCTAAAGTTAATATTATTCTGCAATGGGATTCTAAGTCCATTGGAAACTTTTTTACTAAACTAAAAGAAAAAACAAATAAAGCTTTATGTAGCAATTTAGTGTATAAAATTCAATGTGAATGCAAAGCTTCCTACGTAGGCCAAACCAAACAGTGGCTCCGAAATCGCATGACACAACACAAAAGTGATGCAAAATTAGGAAAAACTTCTTGTGCTCTTTCTATACATTTATACAATACAAAACACAAAGTCAATTATGATAATGTAAAAATTTTAGATATAGAAAGCAATTACAAAAAAAGACTTTTCTTAGAATCATTTCATATAAACCAAGAACAAAATTCCATCAATCACAAAGAAGACATCAATAATTTACATATAGTTTACTCATACCTATACACTTTTAATTCAAAAAAATATACTAACTATAATGATATTGCTTACACAGAATTCTATTTAATTTAAGTCAAAAGTCAACCTGTTTACTACACCTGTAAAAATATATGATTTTAAAATCTAACTATTTTTATGCAACCCACCATACAAAAATTTTTACAAATAAACCACATACTACTATTTAAATAAAAAATATAATCAAATAGTGTCATAATTTGTTGTTTGATGTCATCCTTGATCCTACATTTTTGTCAAATAAGTGAACTGACATTTCATTCAAAATTAATTTTAATTCTTAATCAGTAATATGACAAGCTTCCTTCTGTTACTTTTATTATGGGTGAATACATAAAATAATTTTATCAAGTAATAAGTAAGTTAAACATATATTACCTGTTATATGAATTACCTATTTATATACTTTTCATGTAGATCGATGATTAAGGTGTAAATTATCACCGAAACGTACGATTTAATACAAATGATACACATTTAATGTTTTGTGTTTAATTTATGAGCGACTTTATCCCAAGAACCAAAAAACAAAATATATATATATATATATATATATATATACTTATATTTATTATATATTTATATTTTATATTTATTTTGCACTATTTTGGGGCTTGAATTGTTTTTTTTCTGACGTTCTACCGACATTTTTGGTGACAGCATCTTTATAGGAAGGAAGATTGCAATTGTGAAGATTGTAATTATAATATAAATGAGTTAGGGTATGATAGGGAAAGCTATGGGCGGATTTAGGCTAAAAATAAAATAAATTACTTAGACCAGGGAAGACGAATTTGTAAATTTATAGAACAGGCAAAATAGCAGGATTCACTATTAAAATACTTGGCGAATGCTTACAAAATTTGAATCCATTTTTAAATTAGCTAGCTAGATTTGGATAGTTTTAAGACGACCCTTCAGCTCGCACCGGTAAGCAGAGGTGGCGAGTGCTATCCGGTATTACGGATCCCTCCAATTTTACTTTTGCTTGTGTCTTGTTGATCGGACACACTCCAAAATCAACGTTAGGGTTACCATTATTTAAACCCTATTTTAGTTTTCGTTAGTTAATTTGCATTCAGCATCGATAAATTTCAAGTCGGAACAAATTTGAAGCACGTTTATATTTTCGCGTTTAAACTCAATGTAGTACCTTCGGGTGGAGCATTAGGGACGTGGCCGCAAGTATAGCGGCCCTTATTCAAATTATAAGATCAGTAGGCGAGAAAAGCATATTTCCAACAAATTGTGGTAACTAAATGATTCGTGTATTTGCATTCATTTCAAACTCTAGAGCTGTTTCTGCTAACTGATATAATCGGATCACCACTAGTCAAATTACGGATCTTTGAAATGAATCTTCCAGTAATGTTTATCAACGGTCGGCATCTCTGCTGTTTTTCGGCTACTCGAAAATTATTTATGCTAATTGTACATTTGGGTTATCAACAGAATATTCTCATCAAACTGTTAATTGAATCTACGCAAAATTTCAACCAATTTTACAACTTCTCGCGAAAAAACCCAATAATGCATTTCGCAAGAGACACTTAAACCTCTTATTCAGAGACAAGCTACTGACTCAAATGTGCATCGATTAGCCGTACCGTTAATCATCATAGCACCTAAAATCCCCACAAAACATACACTAAGAGGCAGCGTCTTCGCTTAGCTTGAGAGCCCAACCTAACATTAACCCCACCTCCACACATAACCTCGATCTTCACATTACATCATAATAACCATTATGTTTGAACTATCGCATTTCTTTCACGCCATTTTGATACAATTTGTAGACTTACCCTGTTAATTTCAACTTTTAACGAGGAAAAATTGATGTAAAATGAATTCTTTATTTCACATGATATTACACATAAATGCACTTAAACACAGGAAGCGAATAATACGGAATTTTAATATTTGATCAATTTAGCTGCAAATAACGAAACATTTTCAAACGAAAATGATTTTTATATAGCGTTAGACTGATTTTTAAAACCTTTCTTTAAGAATAAGCTAATTTCATATATATATATATATATATAATATATATATATATATATATATATATATATATATATATATATATATATATATATATATATAAATCCGATAAAGCCGCGGTGTTACCTGTGAATGCAAAAAATGTGCTTAAAGTTAATATTATTCTGCAATGGGCTTTCCGTGAAGTACCCTTCAGAAAACAATTTTATAATACGTTCGTTGAACAAGTGTTTCTCTTGTGATTAATATTGTAAACCCTCACCGGATAGTTACAAAATTCTAATGGCGAAATGTGACTGTTAGGTAATTAAAGAGTAATTTTTCTTTAATAGAAATTCTAGTACTTTCAGCCCGGATTGTACCCCATATTCTCAAGATTTTAACCAACATTCTCAACCTGGATTCTATCTCACATCGTTAGGTTCCTTGAACCAATGCTTACTTGGCCTTAACCCAGAATTCTCACATTGTGGTTACAACACATTTGGTCAGTTCATCACGGTCGACCGGCAACGATAGCTTTGCTCATTTATAGTACATGGATTTTTGTTTGCATTATATAAACGTTAAGATGAGTAAATCATTTTGCTTATTTAATACTGTTATTTATTTAGAATAATGATGTTATTGTAGGTTTTGTGTTTTAATATTGATAGTGTATATACGTATTCGGTGTCTGATGTTTTGGCAGATTCTATTTAGCACGATCTCGTCATCATGAACGTAGTAATTAATTAGGTAAGATTCTTGTTATATTTATATCTACACTAAAATGGCATACTCGTATTTATATTTATCTGTGATGTTTTGTTTTGTTATTGGTATGAGTTATGTGGTGTAAATAGGTATATGCATTCTGGAATAAACGCCATAATTATTCTGTTTATTTGTCTGTAGTATTAACGGAATCTTTTATGTTTTTGTATTGGACAAACTAATGTTTTGTTCGCATGTAAGTGTTGTATATTAATAATTTTTTTTCAGGAAAATGTGTGTTCTTTCGTTTCGTTCCATCGTTCCTTAGACCCCTCAATTTCGGACTGTATTAGCGTGGCATTTATTTTTATTCTTTCCCTTCGTTCGTTTCTTATTGTTAATTGGATCTTTTCTTCCTGGCTAGCTCGCCTTACGGATTTAAATCGGGCATTCTTAAGGTAGGCCCCGATTTTCTCAATAAAATTTAACGCACTTGCGTCGAACCCGTTGTGATTTTGGTCAATCTTTTTCCTGCTGTAGTATTTTTAATATTGCGCATTAGTGCCTTAATTGTTGTTTTAAAATTCACCAACTATTGGTTACGGTGTTAAGTCGTCTTGTTTTGTATATACTTCACGTATACTGCAGTTTATTTTGATCGCTTTGGGTTACTAAATTTGATCTTGGTTTTGATGTTTTAGTTTCTAGTGAGTCCTTTGTTTTGATAATCACGATGATTACATGGAGGTTAGATGTAAACTGGCAATCCTAACAATCCTAATATCCCTGATCTCGCTTCGTTTTCTGTTCTTAGTCATCGCGTCCCAAATTCATATGATGACTCCGCCTTATTTTAATATTTTCGTTTCGCACTTTAGGCTCTTTTCTAATTTTCGTTGTTTTTATTTGTTCATATTTTCCTTCCTTTCATTCCACATACCTATTTCCTTTTTCTTTGTCAGTCCTCGCGCTAAGTTAGTTTAATTTTCGACCCTTTTCCTGTGGTATGTGCTTTTTTAACGGCTCAGTGGCATAGTTCGTATGCGTACGACTACTACGCTCAAGGTCCCAGGTTCGAATCCCGAGACGGTCCGCTTGAAAAATGTTAGGCGAGCATTTTTCACAAAAATACGCCCTCGTTCGGACGAGAGGTAAAATGGAGGTCCCGTGTGGTGTTGTCATGTACGTTAAAGATCCCTACCGTGCTTGGATCAGTAAGGATTCGATAAAATTAAAAATTTTTCATGTAAAAAAACTCGCTTCCTGGCCAATGTAGTACCTTGGGGGTGGAGCATTGGAAAATCACATGTGAGGTATGTGCTTTTTACACCTTCTTTTCTTCAAACACTACGACTTGGTCGACTTTTGGTTTGGCTATTCTCTTCTTCAATTGTCCATTTGAAACGATTCTTTGCTACCACAGCCTGAAGTACAAAAATTTTTCATCAGCTCTCTTGTCGTTCCCTAGCATACTTTGAAGCTTGACAGTTATGTCTCCTTGTGGCTTTTACTAGTGGTTTTCTTCTTCGTTTTTATTCCTTTTTGATTTTTCAGCGAAAAGATAAGAGACTGTAATGTTTCTTTCTGAGATACATCCGTCCTTCGACGACTTTTGCAGTGTTGATGCCATTCCATCTTCGCCATCATTGGTTGCTACCCTATACCTTTTCTTCTCATATAATTTTCTACATTCCTGGCTTTATCCGTTATTTTGAAACTTCGAACGGGAAGGATTTTTTCTCCTTTTTTCTTTTTCTCAGCTTGTTTTGTTGTCTACTAGAGGTATTTTTCTTTATATCCGTACTGTTGTTGTACTGCTTGGTACATTGCTTTATTTTATACCACGACCTTTTAGTTTTGCTAGGTGCGGAATTTGTTAGTTCCATTTCGTGATTTGAATATTTTCTTCATTTTACATACGATACTATAATTTGATAAATGCTTGCTTTGACGTTCGATAACTTGCTTAAATATACGAGCCGCCTACGTTACGCAGTACTCGAGATTTATTGTACTTAAACAATCTAGTTTAAATGTCATTAGATAAAATCGCTGTGTTAATTTTGACTGCTAGAAATATGCTTAAATTTGATATTATTCTATAATGGGCGTTCTAAGAAGTACTTTTCAAAAATAATTTTATAATACGTTCGTTGAACGAGTTCGCAATATTTCGAGTGTTGGTTTGCATGGTTTCTCTTGTGATAAATATTATAAACCCAACCGGGTAGTCACAAAATCGTAATGGTGAAAGTTTGTTTCCGTTTTATGTGATTGGTAGGCAATTGAAGGATGTTTCATTAATAGGAATTTTAATTTTTTCAACCTGGTTTATACCCCATATTCTCCAGTTTTTAAGCCATATCCCTAACCTGGATACTAGTGCACATTCTCAGGTTCCTTGAACCAATGCTTGCTTAGCACAGAAGCCGCACATTTCCTCAATTCGTCATCATGGTAGACAGATAACGATAGCTTTACTCGTTTATTGTATGTAATTTTTTGCTTTTGCATTATATAAATATTAATACCAGTAAATTATTTTACTTATTTAATACTATTAACCACTAGAATAAAGCTAATATTAAAGGTTTTGATTAATACTGGTATTTATATCCATGGATAACCGAGCGAGTTGGTTTCGAAATTGTATACTTAAATACTTATCCATCAACTGTGATATTTGATTAGTTATTGGTACTGGTTTATTGATTGTACCTAAATCTACTATGCAAATATGTATTTTGTGTCTTATGTTTCAGTAGATTCTATATCAGGCGAGCTCGTCATTGTAAACAGAGTAATTAATTAGGTTAGGTAAGATTCTTGTCATATTCATATTAATACGTGAGTGATGGAGGAGAACCTTTGTACTGTTCGTCGACTTCTAGTGGATGACTAACAATTAACAGTGGTTGAAATTGCTTTTGAGGCAGGAACCAGCTATAGTAGTGCTCAGACGATCAATACTGATAACCTCGGGTTTCGTAGTGTCCGCAAGGTGGGTACCTCAACTTTGCAACGAGAATCAAAAACAAATCATATGGAAGTGTGTCAACGGCATTGGAACCGCTATGAGGTTGAAGGTGAAGGTTTTTTGCACCGGACAGTGACTGGTGACGAAACTTGGGAACGCCATTCCACCCCCGAATCGAAACAAGCAAGTATGGAATGGCGAACGAAGAACGAATCTGCCTCTGTCAAAACCAAAACTCGACGCTCGGCTGGAAAGATTTTGGCGACCGTATTTTTCGACTTTAAGTAAGTCCTACCTATTAATTTTCTTCACGAACGCCGAACTGTAAATACCGCATACTACTGCCAACTTTTAAATGATGCAAAAACGGCATATCATTTGAAAAGACGCGGCTCTCCTATAAGAGACGTTAGCCTGCTGCAAACAATTCAAAGATATATATCGAGTCCAATCTGAGATTATATTAAAGAAACAACACGATTTGGGATGGAGCTTATCTTAAAGGCGGTTTTGTGGTTTAGTGGGTTCGCGCATGACTACTAAGCCCGAAGTCCCGGGTTCGAATCTCGACACGGTTCGCTTGACAAATGTTTGGCGAGCATTTTTCCCAACAATACGCCATCGTTCGAATGAGAAGTAAAACGGAAGTTTCGTGTGTGGGTGTTGTCACGCACGTTAAAGATATCTACTTTACTTGGAAGAGTAAGGGTTCGGCAAAATTCAAAATTTTAGGTTAAAGGACTCGCTTCCTGGCCAATGTAGTACCATCAGGTAGAGCATTGGAAAAATATCAAATGCAAGACAAAGCCTGGCCCCATACCGCGGTCTTACCTACGAAAAAAATTGAAACATTGTAGTGAACTGCACTAAAACACCCTTCGTACAGTCAGAACTTATCGCACTCCGACTACCACCTGGTTGGACGGACGAAACATGCTCTTGGAAGGCAACATTTTAATGACGATGTTGCAGTTAAAGATTTCGTGCGTAATTCACTTATGGTGCAACTGTTTTCATTTTACGAAAACGGGATGATAAAATTATCCATCCGTTGGGATAAACGTGTCACGAAATCAGGAGTACGTAAAAAAATAATTTTAAGCATTTGTATTGTTATCAAGTTCCAATAAAGTTTTAAAAAATAATTCTGGATTCCCGCTCGTACTTATCTGTGATGTTTTGTTTTGTTATTAGTATGGGTTGTAAGGAGTTAAAAGCATTTTGAAATAAACCCTATACTTATTCTGTTTATTTGCCTGTATGTGTTGTATATTTAATAATCTTTTTTTTCAGGGCGAATTGGGTTGTGCTCTAGTGTTTCGTTCTTTAGGCCACACCATCTCCGACTGTGCTAGCGTGGCATTCACTTTTCTTTCTTTCCCTTCCTTTGTTACCGTAATTTGGGTGAGTTCGTTTCCTTTTCCTATTGTTAATTCGTTTTTTTCTTCTTGACCCGCCCATCTTAGGGGCAACAGTGTATCTGAAAAAGAATTTTCTTAGATATCCATTATTGTAAGTGATGTGGAAATCTGAAGTCTACTCTATTTCAAGTTTTGATAAATTTAGTAACCTTAAATGGTCAAAAAACGTGTACTTTGTACAATGTAATTCTTCCAAGATTTACTAAAATCTGTGCTTTCTGTGTAATATCAAAAAAAAACTTTAGCTTCAGAGAACCACTCCTACTCTTGATTTGATTCCTATTGCACACCCAGCATTTCTTTTCTTTCGTTATTTACAGTGTACTTACTGCTATCGGATATGGAGGACAATCTACACTGCTCGATTTCTTGTTAACATCTTCAACACTGAACAAGTAACGTTAAGCCGAAAAGTTCCTGTGGCATCTATGACCGCCTGCTGATATTTTAGTTGGTGTCCATCAATCTAGATCTACATTTTCTAGTGTAAATTCGTTTCTATCTGAAGATTTGATTTTATGCGAGTTGAACTTGGTCAGTAATATTGTATTATTTAAGGATCGTTTATTGTTGCAAATGTAGGTAGACTTATAATAGCGATTTAAGTTATTATTTTTGCAACTGTAAATTTTTCTTGTTTTGTTTTTCTTCGAAAGATCATCGAAGTTGCGTAAAAACTACAGCTTGCCATTTTACACCATAATTATTTTCTTTTTTGTTTTCTGAAGTTTACGTCCCTCCGAAATGTCATTTATGATATCCTAGGTATTGATAAAAACTAAAAAAGCTATATTATGTAAAACACTAATGAGTGACTCAAGCTTCACTTCTCATAGAGACTGTTGAACTCGACTGCATACTCCAGAATACAACTGCTTTTAACCAAACTGAACTAATCTCCTAATGATTTGGCAAATTTTGTGTCCAAAATAATTATTGGACTGTGCGTACATGTTTAATTTGGATGTTATATTCCAGTTTGTCTCAATAATACTAATATATTAACTAGTTTATTTGTTCTGGAGCGTATTATTTTATGACAAGTAACCCACACTCTGCTGTAGAAACCAGGCCGTTCTGGGGTTGTGTCGGTGTGTTATTTTTCTCCTTTAATTCATTTTCTTTTTATTGTTTATTTTATTCTTCTTTCAGGTCTTAGGTAGGTCATCAAGTTTCGTAGTGGAATTGCGAAACCGGATGCTTTACTTTCATTATTCCTAGCGCCTTCCCTGTAATTAGTTCCTAATGTCTCTTGTTTTTTCTTGCCACGCCACTCCACGGAGAGCCGCTAGCCGACCGACCACATCCTTCAATCGAAACTATTTTGGTTTAAATTTTTTTTCTCTGCCCGTTACTCTTATCCCATTTCTTAATTTTTGGCACCACCCCTTTTAGGACTACTTCTAAAATTCTAGAATTTTTCTCGTTGAAATCAGCGTGCTACATTATGTTACAAACATACCTTTAGAAAAAAAATTAATTTCTAGGTATTGACAAATATTAAAATCTAAAACTTGGTATATTCTATTTTTTTTCAATATCTCTTGTGTACTCTTGGAGGTTATTTAAAGTTTAAGCGCTAGCAACTTAGTATCATAGTTTATGTTGAATAAACAGTACACTAACCCGGAAATAGTGGATTTTTTATTATAATGCCACCTTAAAACTGCTCCACCATTTAAAAAACTTGCTCGAATTCATTCTACTTGCAAGCCTTGTTATTTTCATAATAATTTCCGGTTACGTTGCAGTTCGATTACCTTTATGGAAATTTCATTATTTTCAAGTGCGTACACAACCGATTTTCGACAAGCTATATTTATCCAATTTAATTTAATTTATGTATCTGTGAACTGTAAATTCATTCTTTGTTTATAACTAAATACCATAGTTTGGAATATAATTAACAAATTTCAAGATAATAAAATCTGACAACAACCATCAGTTTCGTTTACTTCCTGTTTCTCTTAATACTTTTGTAATGTAATTAACTAACAGCATGACTCCCTAATTTAAATTTTAATAAGAATTGTTACGATACCGATTTCGATTTGCCCAGAAGAAGCGGGAACCTCAAATGTCGGCACATCGTTGTTGTTTAACACACTCAAATCCAATTCTGTTACGAAATCAGCGATCTGCGACCCCCTATCTTCCTCTACAGAACTGCTTCATTACGAAGACTTGGCATTAAGATTCCTCCAATGATTATCTTTTGGTTTCTCCCGATTTTCCTTCCGTAGCACATCTTCCAGTTGAGTTATTAAATCTTCGGGCTGTCGCGAGTCGACCGGCAGGAGATATGCGCTTATCGCGTAAAAAGTGTTTGCCCAATATTTATTTCGGCCGCCGTTAAAAAATCGCTTGATAGGTTATTCAAAATTATTCCCGCGCATGTCCCGTTATTTATTATTAAACCGCTACGTGGTCGGTCGTTGTTTGATTGTAAAGAGTTTCTTATATCGTATGCATCGATATCGAGGTCGCTAATTAAGGAAAAGCTGCGAGAAAGGTCAATCCGATAGTGGAAAGGAAGATGGAGCAACTCTTCTACGAGCAGGTTGACAAACAAATTTATACCGAGCATAGAAGCCAGAGATAAAATGGAGGTGAAGCTCGATCATTAGATGGTGCAGTTAATAACAGAGCACGGCGCTTTGAAACCTACCAGCAAAGATTCAGCTTGACCGAGAACGACCGCTGCAAATGCGGTGAGAGCGCAGAAAGCGCCGAGCACGTGCTATTTGACTCCTCACTCGAGATGGCAAACCGAGGATTAGCAGATGGAAAACTAGCTATTGAAGGAGTAGCATGGCGAAAGAGCCTAGAAGAAGTCAGGGAAGTAGCTAACCAGAAGGCGGTCGGGTCAGCTCTTAAGGAATTCGCAGAAAGAGTTGAGAGATTGGATGGCGACAACCGCACGTAAATCAAAGAAAAGGGGTTGAGGGGTTGGCGGAGGTTTGAAAAATTTGAGGAGGTAGTTTGACTTGGCGTGATATATGAGCATTATACAACTTAAAAATTAAAAAAAAATCAAAAACCAAAAAAAAATGTCCAGATGTCTAAATATGCACGACGAACCCCACACTGAACCAATCACCGTCTTACATAAACCCGCAGAATATGGGGTATAAATCAAAACTATAAAAATTGGGTTAACTAAATCAGAACCCCCTAATTAAATTAAATCAACAATTAAACGAAGAAACTAAAATAGAGTGAAACCGCGCGTCCCTCAACGACATAAAAGTGACAGTGATTGTTACTCCTTACATGTTATTTTTCAATGCTCCACCCGAAGGTACTACATTGGCCAGAAAGCGAGTTTTTTTACCTGGAATATTTGAAATTTTGCCGAACCCTTGCTGTTCCAAGCAAGTTAGGGATCTTTAACGTGCATGACAACACTCACACACGGGACTTCCATTTTACCTCTCATCCGAACGAGGGTGTATTTTTGTGAAAAATGATCGCCTAACATTTTTCTAGCGGACCGTGTCGGGATTCGAACCCGTGACCTTGGGCGTAGTAGTCACACACATACCAACTACGTCAAGGAGCCGCCAGTAATTGTTACTCCCCAGGACGTTTTGTTTGGCGTTTTGCCGCCTATTTTTAGTCGCAGTATCTATAGGAAGGAAGACTGGAATTAGAATATGTCAGTTAGGTAACGATAAGGAACGTTAGAGACGAATTTAGGCTGAACTTAAAATAAAATACTTAGACCAGGGAGGATGACTTTGTAAATTTATAGAGTAGGAATATATAGCTGTATTCGCTATTAATAAGTTTGGCGTATGCTTAGAAATTTGAATCCATTGATAATTACTAGTTAGCTAGATTTGGACTGCTTTAATTTGACCCTTCAGGTCGCACCGGTAAGCAAAGCTGGTAGCTGTGATCTGATATTACGGATTCCTTCCGTTTTACTTATTGATTGTGTCTCGTTAATCAGACAGACTCCAAAGCCAACGCGAGGGATAACATTATTTAACCCCAACTTTATTTTTAATTCATACATTTTATTTATGATGGATTAATTTTGAAGTCAGATTTATTAGAAGCGCCTTCTTTTCGCGTTTAAACCCAATGTAGTACCTTCAGGTCGAGCATTGGGGACGTGGCCATAAGTGTAACGGCCGTTACTTACATTATACTGTTCGAGTGTAAAACGGTACCTACCCTCCCAAAACCAATTATCTTTGGGTTATACAGGCGTGGTTCCTGTATAAACCGCATGTCAATCTTATTTTACAAACCCGCTAGTCGCCACTCTACCTTTTCCTAAATTTAATTGGGTGCATTTAATATTCCTTCGTCTTTCTGTATGTGCTTCACAATCCATAATCGACGTTACGTATGATGGCGCTCTTCAGTCGTAGCATCGTGGCGCGTATCGCCCTTCGCCACACCGCTCAGTTTGTCGTTTTCTCTTACGCATACCACACAGCAGGGGGACTGCCTTACGGCAGTTCTTGAACTCATGCCGGAGCTCGGCACAGTTACCGTACCAATGCATCTTCTCTCTGTTATCGATCGATGGCCGTACTCGTAGCACAGAAAACACTGCATCATCGAGAAGTGGTCCCGAACTAACGCCCTTCACCACCTGAGGTTTATAGCGCCAGCTAGTATACGCCTTCCAAGTGTGAAAATCACTTCGAAGACGTTGGCAAAGGAATCCCTAGGGCTCGTTCTGCCAAACCTAATCTTCGCTCTCAGGTGGTCTTCTACTTCATATCGCTGAAACAGGAACTCTGGCGCGCGATCAACCGAGCCAGCGCTTCTGCCGTCATCTCCGTTTCGACCCACGAGAGAACGATTCGTGGACGCCTCTTCTGCGGGTTGTTCGAGCTCCTACAACAATAAACCCATCACAATCGGGATCGAGCTTCTTCTTCAATATCGACATGATGTCCTCCTTTCCTCCTGCCTTGGCATTGACCCAAAGAGCAAACGTCGACGTAGCCTCCGCAGCTACTTGAGCGTACGATGCCGTACCCGGTACCAACGCACTCTGACTGGAACCCTGCTGACGGGAAAGAAAACATAACTTCGCTTGACCTTCTGCTGCACCACTCCCTCCCCCTGCATTCTCTACAAAAACCGTAACGCCCTAACCATGTCAATTAGTTTATTCGTAACGTCGCAGCTATCGTCGCGGAGTCCCGAATCACCTTCCTATCGTCCACGACAATCGTGGGGAAAGTCGTCAGCAGCTTCCTGCAGATGACAGCGTGCGCTTTTCTAGCACTGAAGTTCAAGAGTTCCAGTTAGTCGAGGTTGCTAGCAGCAACGCTTCCGTTTCTGCTAGTCAACGGTTCGCACTGTACTCGCGATGTTGAGGGCAATTCTCGCACCGCAACCTCCACAAGGAACTGCGACTCACCCGACCCGACCGCCGCAGGCTCCTTCTCCGACATTCCAACCTCCTCCTGAATCTCCAACATCACGTCGTTCAACTTCTTCCCAACCGCACCCTCAGCCTCCGACCTAACTGACTCCGTCCTGTCGTTGATTACTTATAAAATCAACCGTAAAGGACCCTGTATTTGTTTATATATTCTAATTTAAACAAGCAAATCCACTTAAAGAAATCAAATTTATAAAATCCTCGACCCTGGTTCGTCTGTTCAAATTTAACTATTCAAACGAATAGTATAGCACGCGTTAATGGTATGCAATGGAATGCGGTACCGGAAACGCTCTAATTACTTGTTTACTCAGTGACTGGTGCAAGGTTGAATTGTTACACCACTAATTATGCCAAAAGCTCGATTTTGAAAACATTTAAGTACATGAATACATAAAATTTAAATTTAATTTTAATGCAAGAATTAGTTTTTAGGCTATGTATTTAATTCAAAAAGGGGCCCAGGTTTTGTTTTTTGGTTATTATTGATTATACGTTAACTACAAAAATTTTACAAATTTAATTGCTAGTTTTACGCGGTTTTTCACTCGATATACGCGATAATTGCTATAAAAACTTCAAATTTATTACAAACGCCTTTTAAATAGTTTTTGAAATTATTTTTTGGACACTAATATATGGAGTATTTGATTTATTAATCGTCGTTTTAAACGCGGTTTTTAGTTAAAATTCACTTTTTTATTATTTAATCTATTGAATTTTTGTTTTTTCAGTTTATTGCACTGCTCCGGGTTAAAAAATTAATACCGCACAGTATTATTAAAAACACAATAAAAATTAGAATTTTAAAATAATAAACATAAAAATCCCTATATAAAACTTACTTGTAGCTATTAATTCAGGAGCTCCGTAAAACACGTTCGCTCGGTTCAACTGCTAACTAGAAAGTTTTGTATTTTTTACACAGCCGCTTAGACCATTTTTCCGAAAATTTATAAGAAACCATTAAGAAACAAATAAAATGTTTCACCAGAATATTAAAACTATGGAGGACAGCACATGATGGCAAATTACTGCCTGAGTATAAAATGGATTGTTCCAAAATACATTCAAGAATTTCACAGAAAAGGAACTTCAGAAGTGTTTAGTAACTAGTTGGTTTCATCGATGACCTTCTCCTCTATCTTTATATATAACAATATTTGTATAATGTGATAAAAAATTCCGTGTTCAGTTATTTTTATTTGATTCATGAATTTAACTTTAAATAGTGTAACGTAGATTTGACTAAAATGTTTGCATCTTACAAATTTGGACTCCTTATCAAAACTAATACCATCTTTGAATTCAGAGCAACAAATTCATATGAAATCAACTTCAAGTACCACCAAAACCACTGTTGTCCTGTGTTCATCATCATCATCATTAGATCTTCAGTCCTGGAACTGGTTAGACGCGTACCCTCATTATTTCCTATTCTGAACTAACCTAGACATTTCTCTGAAATTTGTACAGTCTGCATCTATCACTATCTGATCTAGGTCTACATCTACCTCCTTTTTCCTATCTTTGATTGTAATATATCCAACACTATTTCCCAAAAATGCCTTAGAATGTATTCTGCCCTTCTATTTCTCCTATTTTTTCCTCAGATGTCTTTACTCCTCAAGTATTTCTATAACCTATTTGTTATTAACATTGTCTGTCCATGCGATCATCCTCATACATCTGAAGCACAACATTCCAAAAGGTTACTACCGTTTTTCTGTCTGCTTTGCCTACTGTTCGTATTTCATAGGCATACTGTGCTGTGCTCCACACATATGCTTTAAACAATTTTCTTCTTGTTTCTTAGTTTGTTGTCTTTGATCCTAAGCGCAGTTCTTTCTTGTTAGATGCAGTTCGGTTCCCCTTCTATTGTTTTACAATTATATACCCTATTTCTCCAACCTTAAGTGGTTGTGAAGGGGGTAAGCAGCCTGTGGCTGCCAAGTTCCCCCCAGCACTTGAACATTTACCGATTTAATATTTTTTCCAATGTATCTTTTCGCACAGTCAACATTAGTTGCAGATATTTCACAACCAACCCCTGTAGTTGTTTATAATAATCATCAGATTTATCTGCGCTTATTTTTTCGTCATTAGGTTTTCCGTCTCAAAACTGGTTGGACAAGTACCTGCACTTATTTATATTCTGAGATGACCTACACAGTTTCTTGAAATTCCCACACAGTCTATATACAGCTCGGATCCCCTTCTATTGTTTTCCACTTGTTGTTTGTTTTGTTTTCGAACTTACTTAAGGTCGGTTTGACGCAGCTCTAAATTCTTTTCTATTCTGAGCTAGTCTAAAAAGGTCTACATACCCTTCACAACATAAATCTCTAACAATTTGACTAATATAGCTTTGTCTAGGCCTTCCTACTCTATTTTTATTTGGTAGTCTATAATCTAAGACCTTACTAAATAGTCCCTCATGCCTTAATTGGTCCCCTATCATTCTACCTCTCCTGACCTTTAATTGTTTCCACATACAGGGTTCCTCACCTAACCTTCTATGAACTTCCTCATTTGTTATTCTATCTGTCCAGCTACTTTTTAACAGTCTCCTATAACACCAAGTTTCAAAAGCTTCTATCTTTTTCTTATCTACCCCTTTAATTGTCCAAGTTTCACTACCGTATAATAGAACGCTCTATACGTACGACTTTAAGAAACTTTTTCTATTATCTAAACTAATACTATTAGCTATTAGTAAGTTTTTCTTTTTTAGAAACATTTTTCTAGATTGAGCTAATCTAGCTACTATATCCCTTCTGATGCGTCCGTCCTTTGTAATTATACTACCTAAATAGCAAGATTCATCTACCTCCTCTAACTCGCTATTACCTATTTTTAATTTTGGTTTAGAACTAGGCTGTAACTCACTTGTTATTATCTTTGTCTTTCCTGAGTTAATTCTCATACTATGTTACTCTGTAGTATCTCATCTAAAATATTTAAAAACTCTCCTACCTCTTTTCTAGACTCTGCTATAATGGCTATATCATCTTCAAAACGTAGCATGTCCATTTTCTGTCCCTGTACACTAATACCTATCTCTTTTCGCTCTCTAGCTAAGTTTAAAGCTTCCTCAATATAAACATTAAAAATCAAGGGCGATAATATACAGCCCTATCTAACACCATTTCTAATCTTAGCTTCTTTTTCTATTTCATCAAATCTAATTACTACGCTTTGGTTTTTATATAAACTGTTAATAATTTTTCTATCCCTAGGAGAGATTCCTATTTTTCGCAAAACCCTGAACATAACAATCCAGTTAACCCTATCAAATGCTTCTTGTAAATCTACAAATGCGAAATAAGTCTTTTTATTTTTTGTAACCTTTTTTCGATAATTACCCTAATCATTAGTATCGGTTCTCTAGTCCATCTGTCTTTGCGAAAACCATATTGGTCTTCGCCTAAATAATTCTCAGTCAAAGCTTCTACTCTATTTTTAATTATTGTTGGTAGTATTTTGGAAGCGTGGGAAGTTAAACTAACCGTTCTTATTTTACAAACCCGCTAGTCGCCACTCTACCTTTTCCTAAATTTAATTGGGTGCATTTAATATTCCTTCGTCTTTCTGTATGTGCTTCACAATCCATAATCGACGTTACGTATGATGGCGCCCTTCAGTCGTAGCATCGTGGCGCGTATCGCCCTTCGCCACACCGCTCAGTTTGTCGTTTTCTCTTACGCATACCACACAGCAGGGGACTGCCTTACGGCAGTTCTTGAACTCATGCCGGAGCTCGGCACAGTTACCGTACCAATGCATCTTCTCTCTGTTATCGATCGATGGCCGTACTCGTAGCACAGAAAACACTGCATCATCGAGAAGTGGTCCCGAACTAACGCCCTTCACCACCTGAGGTTTATAGCGCCAGCTAGTATACGCCTTCCAAGTGTGAAAATCACTTCGAAGACGTTGGCAAAGGAATCCCTAGGGCTCGTTCTGCCAAACCTAATCTTCGCTCTCAGGTGGTCTTCTACTTCATATCGCTGAAACAGGAACTCTGGCTCGCGATCAACCGAGCAAGCTCTTCTGCCTTCATCTCCGTTTCGACCCACGAGAGAACGATTCGTGGACGCCTCTTCTGCGGGTTGTTCGAGCTCCTACAACAATAAACCCATCACAATCGGGATCGAGCTTCTTCTTCAATATCGACATGATGTCCTCCTTTCCTCCTGCCTTGGCATTGACCCAAAGAGCAAACGTCGACGTAGCCTCCGCAGCTACTTGAGCGTACGATGCCGTACCCGGTACCAACGCACTCTGACTGGAACCCTGCTGACGGGAAAGAAAACATAACTTCGCTTGACCTTCTGCTGCACCACTCCCTCCCCCTGCATTCTCTACAAAAACCGTAACGCCCTAACCATGTCAATTAGTTTATTCGTAACGTCGCAGCTATCGTCGCGGAGTCCCGAATCACCTTCCTATCGTCCACGACAATCGTGGGAAAGTCGTCAGCACGCTTCCTGCAGATGACAGCGTGCGCTTTTCTAGCACTGAAGTTCAAGAGTTCCAGTTAGTCGAGGTTGCTAGCAGCAACGCTTCCGTTTCTGCTAGTCAACGGTTCGCACTGTACTCGCGATGTTGAGGGCAATTCTCGCACCGCAACCTCCACAAGGAACTGCGACTCACCCGACCCGACCGCCGCAGGCTCCTTCTCCGACATTCCAACCTCCTCCTGAATCTCCAACATCACGTCGTTCAACTTCTTCCCAACCGCACCCTCAGCCTCCGACCTAACTGACTCCGTCCTGTCGTTGATTACTTATAAAATCAACCGTAAAGGACCCTGTATTTGTTTATATATTCTAATTTAAACAAGCAAATCCACTTAAAGAAATCAAATTTATAAAATCCTCGACCCTGGTTCGTCTGTTCAAATTTAACTATTCAAACGAATAGTATAGCACGCGTTAATGGTATGCAATGGAATGCGGTACCGGAAACGCTCTAATTACTTGTTTACTCAGTGACTGGTGCAAGGTTGAATTGTTACACCACTAATTATGCCAAAAGCTCGATTTTGAAAACATTTAAGTACATGAATACATAAAATTTAAATTTAATTTTAATGCAAGAATTAGTTTTTAGGCTATGTATTTAATTCAAAAAGGGGCCCAGGTTTTGTTTTTGGTTATTATTGATTATACGTTAACTACAAAATTTTACAAATTTAATTGCTAGTTTTACGCGGTTTTCACTCGATATACGCGATAATTGCTATAAAAACTTCAAATTTATTACAAACGCCTTTTAAATAGTTTTTGAAATTATTTTTGGACACTAATATATGGAGTATTTGATTTATTAATCGTCGTTTTAAACGCGGTTTTAGTTAAAATTCACTTTTTATTATTTAATCTATTGAATTTTTGTTTTTCAGTTTATTGCACTGCTCCGGGTTAAAAAATTAATACCGCACAGTATTATTAAAAACACAATAAAAATTAGAATTTTAAAATAATAAACATAAAAATCCCTATATAAAACTTACTTGTAGCTATTAATTCAGGAGCTCCGTAAAACACGTTCGCTCGGTTCAACTGCTAACTAGAAAGTTTTGTATTTTTTACACAGCCGCTTAGACCATTTTTCCGAAAATTTATAAGAAACCATTAAGAAACAAATAAAATGTTTCACCAGAATATTAAAACTATGGAGGACAGCACATGATGGCAAATTACTGCCTGAGTATAAAATGGATTGTTCCAAAATACATTCAAGAATTTCACAGAAAAGGAACTTCAGAAGTGTTTAGTAACTAGTTGGTTTCATCGATGACCTTCTCCTCTATCTTTATATATAACAATATTTGTATAATGTGATAAAAAATTCCGTGTTCAGTTATTTTTTATTTGATTCATGAATTTAACTTTAAATAGTGTAACGTAGATTTGACTAAAATGTTTGCATCTTACAAATTTGGACTCCTTATCAAAAACTAATACCATCTTTGAATTCAGAGCAACAAATTCATATGAAATCAACTTCAAGTACCACCAAAACCACTGTTGTCCTGTGTTCATCATCATCATCATTAGATCTTCAGTCCTGGAACTGGTTAGACGCGTACCCTCATTATTTCCTATTCTGAACTAACCTAGACATTTCTCTGAAATTTGTACAGTCTGCATCTATCACTATCTGATCTAGGTCTACATCTACCTCCTTTTTCCTATCTTTGATTGTAATATATCCAACACTATTTCCCAAAAATGCCTTAGAATGTATTCTGCCCTTCTATTTCTCCTATTTTTTCCTCAGATGTCTTTACTCCTCAAGTATTTCTATAACCTATTTGTTATTAACATTGTCTGTCCATGCGATCATCCTCATACATCTGAAGCACAACATTCCAAAAGGTTACTACCGTTTTTCTGTCTGCTTTGCCTACTGTTCGTATTTCATAGGCATACTGTGCTGTGCTCCACACATATGCTTTAAACAATTTTCTTCTTGTTTCTTAGTTTGTTGTCTTTGATCCTAAGCGCAGTTCTTTCTTGTTAGATGCAGTTCGGTTCCCTTCTATTGTTTTACAATTATATACCCTATTTCTCCAACCTTAAGTGGTTGTGAAGGGGGTAAGCAGCCTGTGGCTGCCAAGTTCCCCCAGCACTTGAACATTTACCGATTTAATATTTTTTCCAATGTATCTTTTCGCACAGTCAACATTAGTTGCAGATATTTCACAACCAACCCCTGTAGTTGTTTATAATAATCATCAGATTTATCTGCGCTTATTTTTTCGTCATTAGGTTTTCCGTCTCAAAACTGGTTGGACAAGTACCTGCACTTATTTATATTCTGAGATGACCTACACAGTTTCTTGAAATTCCCATACAGTCTATATACAGCTCGGATCCCCTTCTATTGTTTTCCACTTGTTGTTTGTTTTGTTTTCGAACTTACTTAAGGTCGGTTTGACGCAGCTCTAAATTCTTTTCTATTCTGAGCTAGTCTAAAAGGTCTACATACCCTTCACAACATAAATCTCTAACAATTTGACTAATATAGCTTTGTCTAGGCCTTCCTACTCTATTTTTATTTGGTAGTCTATAATCTAAGACCTTACTAAATAGTCCCTCATGCCTTAATTGGTCCCCTATCATTCTACCTCTCCTGACCTTTAATTGTTTCCACATACAGGGTTCCTCACCTAACCTTCTATGAACTTCCTCATTTGTTATTCTATCTGTCCAGCTACTTTTTAACAGTCTCCTATAACACCAAGTTTCAAAAGCTTCTATCTTTTTTCTTATCTACCCCTTTAATTGTCCAAGTTTCACTACCGTATAATAGAACGCTCTATACGTACGACTTTAAGAAACTTTTTCTATTATCTAAACTAATACTATTAGCTATTAGTAAGTTTTTCTTTTTTTTAGAAACATTTTTCTAGATTGAGCTAATCTAGCTACTATATCCCTTCTGATGCGTCCGTCCTTTGTAATTATACTACCTAAATAGCAAGATTCATCTACCTCCTCTAACTCGCTATTACCTATTTTTAATTTTGGTTTAGAACTAGGCTGTAACTCACTTGTTATTATCTTTGTCTTTCCTGAGTTAATTCTCATACTATAGTTACTCTGTAGTATCTCATCTAAAATATTTAAAAACTCTCCTACCTCTTTTCTAGACTCTGCTATAATGGCTATATCATCTTCAAAACGTAGCATGTCCATTTTCTGTCCCTGTACACTAATACCTATCTCTTTTCGCTCTCTAGCTAAGTTTAAAGCTTCCTCAATATAAACATTAAAAATCAAGGGCGATAATATACAGCCCTATCTAACACCATTTCTAATCTTAGCTTCTTTTTCTATTTCATCAAATCTAATTACTACGCTTTGGTTTTTATATAAACTGTTAATAATTTTTCTATCCCTAGGAGAGATTCCTATTTTTCGCAAAACCCTGAACATAACAATCCAGTTAACCCTATCAAATGCTTCTTGTAAATCTACAAATGCGAAATAAGTCTTTTTATTTTTTGTAACCTTTTTTCGATAATTACCCTAATCATTAGTATCGGTTCTCTAGTCCATCTGTCTTTGCGAAAACCATATTGGTCTTCGCCTAAATAATTCTCAGTCAAAGCTTCTACTCTATTTTTAATTATTGTTGGTAGTATTTTGGAAGCGTGGGAAGTTAAACTAACCGTTCTATAATTCTCACACCTATCAGCTCCTGACTTTTTTGGAATTGAGATAATATTTTTTTCGAAATCTATTGGGACCTCACCTGTGTCATATATTACTTTTACTAGTTCATATAATCTGTCTAAAGTTTTCTGACTTGCATATTTTATTAATTCTGCGGACATATCGTCTATCCCTGGCGCTTTATTTATTTTAAGATCCCTAACAGCTCTATCAAATTCCTCTCCTAATATTGAGAACCCTATTTCTACATCCTCTTCTTGGTCGTTCTCTAACTCATCCATATCGTCTCCCTTATATAAATCTTCTAAATATCTTTTCCATCTATCAGCTACCTCAACTTTATTTATTAGAAGCTCATTATTCTCGTCTCTAATACCATTATATTTTTTCCTATCTTCCCCGAAAAACTTTTTAACTGCCCTGTAAGCCCTCCTGTCTTACCTACTCTCAAATCATCTTGTATTCCTTTACAATTTTCCCCCATCCATTTATTTCTAGCTTTTATACACTCATGTACTATCTTATTTCTAACTCTATAATATTTTTGCTTGTATTCACTATCCAATTCTCCGAAACGTTTAAGCTTTCTTCTATTCTCTATTAAATCTAATATCTCCTTTGTTGCCAAGGGTTTTCTCGCTTCTATTTTTTTCTTACCTATAGTCTGTGTTGCTGTATCATGTACAGCCCCTTTTATTTCTTTCCATCTATTTTCTACGTTCCCTCCAATAGCTATCTCTTTGATCTTATTATCTAATACTTGCTTATATTCGTCTTTTACCTCGCTATCATTAAGCTTACTTAGATCCCATCCCTTTCTCTTAACTTTTCTCAATTTTTTGAATTTTAGCTTACACTTCATTTTAACCAAGTAATTAATGATCGCAATCTATGTCAGTCCCTGGATAACTACGACAGTTTTTAACTTGGTTTTTAAATTTTTGTTTAACTAAAATATAATCTATTTGGTATCTAGCCCTATCACCTGGCGCTTTCCAGGTATATCTTCTCCTAACATGTTGCTCGAATAGGGTGTTTACAGTTACTATTTCGCCAAAATTCAATGGTATGTGAAGGAGGTTAAGCAGCCTGTGGCTACCGAGATCCCCCAACACTTAGACATTTGCCGAATTAATAGTTTTCCAGTAAATCCTTTCACACAATTAACATTATTCGAGAATATTGCACAACCAATACCTGCAATTTCTTATAATAATTATCATGTTTAAGTGCAGTTATTTTTTCGTCATTAGTTTATTCATCTTGGGACTGGTTGGATTGTACCTCCATTGATTTCTATTCTGAGCTAGCCTACACATCTCCCTGAAATTCCTACAGCCTACATCTTTCACTATCTGTGTGCAATAGTCTAACCTAGGTCTACCTCTAATTCTCTTTTTTCCTATCTCTGTTTCTAATATATTCCGCACTATTCTCTCATGCCGTAGTATGTGGCCTATCATCCTATCTCTCCTATTTCTTACCGTTTTCCACATATTTCTTTCTTCCCCTACCATTTTTAGTACCTCTTTATTTTTAACTTTGTCTGTCCATGATATTTTCATCATTCGTCTGTAGCACCACATTTTAAAGACTTCTACCTTTTTCTTGTCCGCTTCTCCTACAGTCCAGGCTTCACAGTCGTACAGTGTTGTGCTTCACACGTATGTTTTAAGTAATCTTTTCCTTGCTTCTATGTTTGTTGTCTTTGAACACAGTAGTTGCTTTATCTTGTTAAATGTAGCACGACCTTGTGCTAATCTTTGTTTTATATCTTTTGCACTTTTCCCATATTGCGTTATTTGGCTTCCTAGGTAGCAGAAATCCTTAACCTCTTGTAGGTTCTGGTTACCTATTTGTATTCTTGTTTCTGATTTATTTTCCCCTCTTTTGCATACTAGAACTTTAATTTTATTTTTGTCAATTTTCATACCGTATCTCTCTGTTAGAACTGTTTCCATTTCATTAAGAGCAACTTCTAACTCTTCCTTGCTAGATGCTAATACCGTTATAACATCTGCAAATCTAAGAATATAAATTTTTTTGTCCCTGCATAGTAATTCCAAATGTCTTCCTGCATTTGACAATCCTGTGTTATCGATTAATAACAAGTTGAAAATGCAAGGCATTGTCGCAACGAACTTCCAAATGTAGACTTACTTTAAAACAATTTATGTATCGCACATTAATTTTGGACCTATTTGAAATTTTTGATAAAAATTAATTCCCCGGGGGTCGGGTATCCGTGGTCAGATTTTGTGGGGGGTACCATATTTCGACTCAGCTATGTTAGGGGAGTCCAAATATGTATCGCACATTAATTTTGGACCTATTTGAAATTTTTTTTTTCCCGACGGAATATCGCGGGGGCACGGCGCCCCCGTGGCCCGATTTTAACTGACATCAAAACTTAAGCTCTGGACACCGAGCTGAATCGATTGATGTATCACACATTGATGTCCGACCATTAGAAAGGCCTCGGACGGACGGACAGACGGACGACAAATCGATTTCATAAACGAACGAAGTTCGTTGAAAAGTTATAAAGCATTTAAACCACGCGTTTATTTTGCGTCACCCATTGCATTTACTATCTAACAATTCCATAGTCTTTAATTGTTATACAACAATAATGCCATTCACCCGTATCATATCAAGCATTTTCATATACGAATCATACTTTGTAGGCCAAAGTTTAGGAATATATAGCATGACTAGTTTCTTTGTTAGTTATATTCTACATACGTAGCTAGACATAAAACTTAGTTAAAGGTGATTCATAAAATTTTCTAGTTGTGATAACAAATACTCAGTAACAGGAGTAGAAGAGTAACAAGCTTAAAGTAAACATTTACACAAATGTATCGGCCGTTACCACATTCCTTTCACTGTCGTGTCTAACATATACTATCGAGAACCAAGAGAATTTTATAATGCAATCTATACAGTGAACAATAGGTTCTTTACGCTGTTGTATAATGTTCAATAGGTTAATCAGGTGAATTTAGGTTACATGCACGATCGAGACAAATTTTTCTCTGATAAATTTGAACGAAGTTCATTTATTAGCAACTAATTGCAGCTCCAGTTGTGGCCTTCAACTGTTTGGTGTCGCTGATAACATCCTTGACCCTTGAGAAAACTTGTTTGAAGAACGAATAAAGTACACTGTACACTTGCACTATCCCAAATGTTGTATGGGGAGAATGCAAACTGCGATATTTTTTGATGTTATAATTTAAAGATTATAAATTACTCAAATCTAAAATTAGGTTAATGTAAAACGAAGCTAAGCGAACATTATATTACGATTTGTAAGCTGAGCATGTGATAACCTCCCTACATTTAATTTTGTTCAATATTTCACTCGAAAGTACTACATTAGCCAGGAAGAGAATTTTTTTACTTGGAAATTTTGAATTTTGCCAAACCCTTGTTGTTCCGAGCAAGGTAGGAATCTTTAACGTGCGTGACAACACTCACACACGGGACCTCCATTTTACCTCTCATCCGAACGAAGACGTATTTTTGTGAAAAATGCTCGCCTAACATTTTTCAAGCGGCCCGTGTCGGGAATTAAACTCGGAACCTTGGGCTTAGTAGTCACGCGCGAACGTACTAAGCCACAAAGCCGCTTTTAAGATAACATCCATTTCAAATCGTGTTGTTTCTTTTAGATAATCTCAGATTGGACTCTATATGCATCTTCAAATTCTACTGCAACACCTATAAGTGAGCGACAGACTCACGAAACGATAAAAAAATAGGGGAAGAAAATCGTATAAAGCGCAGGATAATAACAAATCGCAGTGATGAGGCACCAGGTACAAGTGTCCACTTCACTGCCAGAAAACACGTAGAAAATCAATTGTCACTGACTTACGACGGTCACGCGCTCGCCGAAAGTCCATCGTTATATTCTTAACAGGAAGTCACATAAAAGTTCAGAAATGCGCTTAATTTAAAGATAAACTTATGAGGAACTTGTGTATAAAAAATTAGGACTAAAAAAACTTTTATGCGCAAAATGGCGTAAGAACTCATGAACGAATTGATAGGCATCCTTACGTACCTTTAGTTCAATTTCCTGATTTTATTCGTTCTTCGCTTAATGAAAAAATTATAAAATACAAAATTAGCAACGGCCACAGGCGCTATAAAAAGATGTTCTAAATAACAGCGGTAGCGTATGATTATTAAAAGTAGATATGCTATGTCTGCTCTGATACAAAGCCGATCAGTTTTACATGTATTTTTCCATAAGACAAATTAAAGTTCATTTTGCAAATTTTTGTACCCACCATCAAGGTCATTCGCCCGGGGAACACCTGACGTCATCATATAGGTAATAAATGCATATTCCTGTGCTTTCATATAGGTAAAACCCGCAACGCTATGATCTCGGATACTCAGTTCCAGCTAATATTCTAAGGCCACTGTCAGGCTACAGTCTTCTAAAAATAAGACTTAAGACAATGCTATACTAAAGCTTTATTATGACATTAGATAAATAAAATAATTTAGAAACATATAACCAGCCAAGCATGAGCCCAATAAAACTCCGTTTTTTAGTACCAAGTTATACACAAGGAAACTGTCATTTCTTTATGTTAGTTTGAGGTAGTTTTAATTTTATATAGTTTTATCCGTAGTTTAAAGTTAAAATCGATGCCTAAGTCTTCTATATCCTTTTCTAACCAATAATTGGAAACAGAGAGACCGTCGAGATTTTCGAATTACAAAATGTACCAAATCCATTCCTTCGTGTAATTCTTGCAGCTTGCGACAATCTTTTAATCGTTGTTGTCCAACTGTGTTCTGCATACGCATCTTTTTGACTTGCTCGATTTCCTCTTAGTGGTATTAGGCACAATCCTGATTTTCCCACAAACTGTAGTGTAGTTGTATGTCCATCATTTCTGGGAATATATGACCCTTATAGGTTGTAAGATCATCATTTTTAAATGATCCGCAAGGTTCTTTACTAGGTAAATATACAATAATTAGTGGAACCCTTTATGTGTGGTATACAAGGTGACTAACCACACCTTCCTGAGTTCGTCTATGTCATCCGCGATTTTGATAAATACGTTCCTAGAAAAACCTTTTAAATAGTGTACAAATTTAGCACCATCCCTTTCCGCAAGGACGCTCAAATACCTAAAAGAGTGTTTCTTTCTAACCACAAATGAATACAGTTCGTAAAATCCAGATGTAACTAAGTCGGTCTACCGACACATACAATAATCTTTCAATTCCTCAAGTATTTCTAATAAAATGTTCTTTGTCTAACACATCTTTGTATTGTACTATTACCGCCGCAGCTTTTTCCATGTGGTCCAGTATTCACCTTTTTGCATTCGTTTATTCATTTCCAGCTACCTTTTTCTCCTACTTACAGCGCATAGCGCACATAATAGTACAATTTCCTTTAGCGTAAACGGATAGAGTTTGCTACCAACATTTACACGTTTTTTTGCGCATATTTTAGATGTATTAATCAATCAACCCCGATTCCGAAATAACTATGCCCTTGGAGATTGTGTAAAATCCTGCTTTAAGGTAGCACCTATGTAAGATTATTACTTTATCTTGGCTGTTTTCTTCCTCTACTATGTCCAAGTAATTTACGTGTAAATAGTTAAAACTAATAGCTGAAAGCGAATACTTTATCAATTTTTCCTTTCTTCTGTTTTTTTAGACAATTTAATTTGCAAACTACAGCCCAATATACGTACAGTAGTAGGTTATCATACTGTAGCTTGTCCGATAGCTTACTCCACATTTTGGCAAGCAGCACAGAGTGCAGTGGCTTGTTTAGGAAGTATAACTTACATTCTCCCAATAAGACTAACAGCCTTTTAAGGGATTATTACCTGGTCCACTCTTTTAGTTATATGGGCGTCCCTGTGGAAAGGAATTGTGCTAAATTGGTATTCTATTTAATAAGTTTTTCTAAGAAAGTATTTATCAAAATGGTAGATAACATAGACGTACTAAGAAAGATGGGGTTAGTAACATTGGCATAAACCACACGTAAAGGGGTTGCGCTAAACATGATATGTTTACCAAGTAATGAACCTTTCGGATCATTTAAAACTAAAGGTCTCACACCCCATAAGGGTCATATATTCTTAAAAGTGGTGGACATCAACTACACAATAGTGTGTGGGAGAATCAGGATTGCCTCCAATATCAATAAGACGAACTCGAGCAAGCCAACAAGATACGTATGCAGGACATAGTTGGAGATCCACAAACTGCAAGAATTACACAAAGGAGTGGATTTGGTTGTTTATGGAAGCAAAGACTGTATAGAAACATGGTACATTTAGCAATTGAAAAATCTCGACGGTCTCTATGTATCCAATTAGTGGCGTTAGAAAAGGAGTTAGAGGACTTTCTAAAATACAGATAAAACTAGATAAAATTAAAACTACTTCAAACAACCATAAAGAAAGGACAGTTTCATGTGTATAATTGGGCCCATGCTTGGCTGATTAGATGTTTTAAATTATGTTATTTATCGACTGTTAAAATAGAGCTATAGAATAGCACTGCCTTAGTTTTCATTTTTAGAAGACTGCGACGTCACCGTGACGTAGCCCAGAGCATAGCGTTACGGGTTTTTACCTATATGAAAGCATAGGAATGTGCATTTATTATCTGTATGAGATCACGTGTTCCACGAATAAATGACCTTAAAAGATACACAAATTTGCAAAACGGACCTTTTTTGTCTTATGGAAAAATACATGTAAAAATTATCGATTTTGTGCCAGAATGGACTTTGCTTATCTATTATTACACTTTCATATACGATTTTTTTTCACAAAACTTCTCCGTTCCGAGTCACAGAAGAAATTTTTAAATAGGATCATATCGAAAATGCTTCAAATTACAGTTGTATTTAGAACTAGTACAATAACATGCATCGAGATGTTTTGCCTTCAAAATTTCTAATTTTACAAAATGTCAGAAACCTCAAAATAGCACAAATAAACTTCCATTTTTTTATGTGCCGAAATTACGTCAACATTTCCTCAATTGAACTGTAATAGAAAATTAAATGAAATGCAGATTAGCCATATAAAGCCTAGGTGTATCCACAGACAGACACAAGCTCACAGACGTTATGTAAAATATGGCTCATAAGTTGTACAAGATGTGCAGATCGTGCTTATCTGTAAAAATGTTTACATAGAAAATTGGCACAATCATAATCCACGATTTCCCAGTAATATACACCAATGACGCTGAATCCAATGTAAAGGTTGGAAGTGCAATAGGCATCAATAATAATTGAGCTCTGGACCCAACAAATACTTGTGTTTTGTAAAACTTGACGTTCTCTAACAAACCTTTTATGATACGCAGAAACCACAGATACATAAAAATCGTGGTATGTGTAGATCTTTTTAATGCTTTATCTGGATTCGAACGATTAAATACAATTAACTCTCATATCCAATATTTTTCTTATCAGATAACATGAGGAGGCACGTAAAACTGCATCTTGTTTGGTGTCCTGGACATGTTAGAACAAAAGTAATTAAATGACTGATGCCCAAATGACTTCAAATAACCCAAACATCAACGTAGATGTATTTGTTGGAGACGATCTTAAGTACAGTTTTAGAAATATGTCGAAAAGCAAAAGGATGAAACAGCTGGATAGCCGTTGTCGGAATCGTTAATTAAGAAAGCAACCAAGCAACTACGTGGTAATAACCCCCCTAAATATCGGACCTTACTTCACTTCCACTCTTGGAAGGCAATCGCAGACCTAAGTATCCTGACTATAAAATCACTTTAACGATAGCACGTTCGATTTGTTACGTGTGAAATTGGCGCTAATGACAATGAAATCTACTTCACCACGGAGACGCAACAGTAAAAATGCACCAGCTAGCTTGAGGCGAAAGGTGAATTCTTTGAGAACAACTGCAAATCTTTTAGAGGTAGGCAAACTTTAACTACAAGACGACTAAATGGATATTTCGGCCAAGCAGTTTGATGGAACCCAGTGTACACCTTTTTGTTCTACATACTGATTTAAACCAAGCACAACTAATAATAAAACTCCACGCTGTGCATTTAACCATATTAAAACATGAAAATCTCAATATTAAACAAACATACCAACACAAATAAACTAAACTGTACCCTAATTGGTCAAATTGCATGTATCTAAAAGAAAAGGAACATCGTAAATTTCTTCAAGTATAATTATCCAAAAAATTTTACTAGTATATATAAATTTCTAAGACTACAATTGTGGTACTTATTTCAATGACCTTACGCTCTTACTAAGCATGCACCGACGTAAAAGTCTGCATCCTACTACATTGTATGTAAATAATAAATTATACATCAAAATGATATGAAATAGGTAGAAACCTAAAATTATAACATTTACAGCTTTTGGTTCGAGAACAAGGTTCAACCAAGCATTTCGGTGCAGGACAAACTTAGGCGTCAGTAATCTAAATATCCAACTTCTGTTGATAGAGAGTATTGATAACAAAAACTTTCAGAAGGTTACGGCACTTTAATTGAATCCGTAAATACTTTTGCGTTTGCGGTTTGTTTGTTTCAAACCCGAATTCAGGTTACCATTACACGAAAAGCTGGAGCCTTGAGGTGGGATAGAGGTTTAGAGACTGTGTGAAAGTAAGTTTTAATGGAGGTAGTCCTTATGGACAGATAGAATCGTATTGTCTGGAATATGTTGGAAGAGAGATTGGATTTTTTAATTGGTTTAGGATGTTCGGCCACAAAAGAATGTTGAACGTAGATTGTAAATCAATCTAAGGGACCAGGACATATTTATAAGGAAGGTTTTGATGGTGGTAATAAAGCAATGTATTGTCCGTTCTGCACTGTGATCTGGTTTAAGAATAGTAGCGAGTGTTGTACAATATGTCTAAAGTTTGTCTAATGCATGGATAAGAGCTATAGATCGATATGATTTAGGATCTTCGGAAGATTTTTCAGGTTTCTGGATTAATGTTATAGTGGCCTCTTTAAAAATAGCTAGGAAGGTTGACGATTGCGGGCATTTTAGGAGAAAGACAGCCGAATTTTCATATTATTGGCTAGGAGTTTTGAAGGATGTCGTTGGAGATTTGGTCGGAATCGGGGCCTTACGAGAGTGAAGTTTGACGATAAGGTTATCAAAGGTTTCGATTTCTAGGTTTAAGACAGGATCATTTTGCAGGGGGGTGCAGGAAGCGTTTGGTAATGCATGTTGGAACATTGTAGATTACGGATGGGATGGAGGTTCTAACAGGGTTACTAAAATAGATTGAAAGTTGGGTATGATAACGCTGCTGGGTGTCATGAGGATGCGATGGAAGGAAATTTTTATTAGCCTACGGTAGGTTTCCATAAGCCTGACTCTTGATCCGTGATGATGTTCCTGTAGTTTTCATCCTTCGCTTTTATGATGCGTTCCTTGAAGCTTCGTCTTGCTGTTCTGTAGGGGTTTAGCGTGGTGCATATGGCTTGCTGATTTGTTTGTACTCTTTTTGTTCTTTAAAGAGTGTGCTGGCAGTATTCATATGCTTCTTGGACGTTGATAGATGAGTTTACCACCGGTTCGTACGGGATGTGTGACATTTATTCGTGGAGTTTTTACTATTAGGGAGGTGAGCCTGTTTGGGTCAGTCTTGGAGTATGTATACGGTGGGAACGTCAGGATTAGATTAGACAATACATTTGATTTTTACCTGAAAATGTTGAATTCTGTCGAACTCTTGCTGTTCGAAGCAAGGTAGGAATCTTTAACATGCGAGGCAACACTAATACACGGGACCTACATTTTACCTCTTATCTTAACGAGAGCGCAATTTTGTGGAAAATGCTCGCCTAACACTTTTGCAAGCGGACCGTGTCGGTATTCGAACCTGGGACCTTGAACTTTGTAGTCACACGCATATCAACTACACCACGAAGCCGCCGATTAGTTTAGACAACGCATATAGAAATTTGTCCGAATATTATTATTCTACGAGTCGGGTGTTATAGGAGATATTTTTGGAGTATTGCCTGACGGAGTGGGTTGGGAGAAAATTGAAAGTGATGGGATTGTGATAGCTAGTATGTGGGAAACGTGCAAATTTCCATGAATCCATTATATTGGAGGCTATAGAGGTTGCTAAGGTAAGGTTAATGTTTGATTTGTGAGTTGTGCGTTGTACATTCCCAAGAGGGGATGATTTGCAGGTGATGTTGAAGGGTAAGTTCTTCTAGTGCAGGCATCTGTGCCGTCGTTGAACCACATTGTCAATTTTGCATTTGAATCGATGGAGATTAATGTGTAACTCTTTCCTGCCTCAGTAAAAATATAGTCTATGTGGAATAGGTAGATGTTGATGTTCTTGTTGTACTGGAAATACGCGGATATTAGGAAGATAGTACAAGCTTTCCAATGGTGTTCGACTACTGTGATCTGTGGGGTTGAGCGTGCGGATATTAGGGAAGCAACTATTCTGAGATGGACTACCAGGATTGCTGCGGAGTATTTTGGATCGACGAGGTTTGGATCAGATTAAGCTCAAGCGTTTAGTGAAAGATGAGAGATTCTGTTTTGGACAAAGTACGGTTCTTGGACTAGAGCAATGGAGAGCTAAAGAGATGTGATGTTCCTTTAGATATGTGATAATTCTAAGGGTGCATATCTGGTATACTGGAGATTGATTTGGAGTGAGAGGAGTTGAGGAAGAGGATGGATAGAGACGTGCGACCGTTCGATTTGTTGGTGTTCAGTATGCATAATCTGTTTGCAGCTTTGTCATTTCGAGTGTCCAAAGCGCTGGCAGTTAAAACATCAAGTAACTGATACTAGATCCCATACTCGGTAGGGCGTAACCAATGAAGAGATAGAATTTGTTGGTGAGGATGGATCTCATTCTTGGAAATACATGTAGGATAAGATTATCGAAGAAGTTATTCTTCAATCGGCGGATTGCTACGAATGTTTCTTGGCGGAAGGATTCTTCGAACAATCGGAGATGGAAGAAGTTTTAATTATAAATGTAGTTCAGGGCACCTGATTTCCTTTATTATCTCAGTAAGATTTGAATATCGCCAACCATCAATACTGCAATGCATTACAATAACGATTTTCAGAAGTAAACGCACTTTATCTTATTGTAAAAATCAAACATTTTACCCGCCACACATATTTATCAACATAGTATTGACTGTATTACATTAAATAAAACCTGTTTGTTACTGTCATGGCTCCAACAGTAAGGTTTTGGCGCACATTATTTATAGATAGTAATGGAAGACGACGTTCAATTCACGCTACCTGAAGAAGAAGTTAGATATGTCTTTCAAAATTCTACCACAAAAATCAGTCGAAAGATACAATCGCCGGATAGAGCGGTGCAACAAAGACGGAATTAAAAATATAGTGAAAACATTTTGCCGTCTTTTTTTTTTAATTTATCGAAAGAGTATTCTCCTTATTCACTATGGTTATGTTATTCCATGGCGAAAGCAACTCTTTCAGCAAAAAATAATGTTCACATTAGAATATACAAAAAAACGTACGGCTTCAAAAAGGAAGCATATTCCAAAAAGTCTAAAAAAATAGTTCAATTTTTACTAAATGCACAGGACAAAATCTACTTGATGATGAACGTAATTTATGCAAAACAGTTTTACTGGAAAGATATTTCAAAGGACCCTAATTGAGGGGTACCTCAATAGAGCGGTCTCTATAAAATGTATACTACAGTGTGTTCCGAATTCAATTCTCAACATTGGGATTTCAGAAACTATAAGAGCGACAAAGTAGGTTAAATGGAGAAAGTTTTAGGAAATTTAAAATTCGTTAACATAACAGTTATCTTAGTTAGTTCATGAAATATTTGAAAAATACTACAGGCACATGTAGCTACTTAATACTTTTATTTAAATACAAACTATAAAAAAATCAATGTTGTCTTTTTGCGTTATAGCAGGTATTGAATAATGAAATTTTCAGAGAAGTCTCTAAGGATTTACTATTGGAGAGTGAAACTTCAAATAAAAACGATTGGATATATTTTTCATGAGCGTTTAAAAACGTACCAGAAAATTCACTAAGAAGAACTTGCAGTTTTGGTTCCTATTCGCACTAAAAGTAAACATCCTTGCGTTAGCGACAATGTCGTAAACCCAAAGCATACCCCACAGGCACATGTTTCTCTTAATATACCTTTTTATCTTTTCCGGGCCCTAAAACATTTATTTCTTTATAAATCATAATTCCAAATATTTAGCGATTTCGATACTTTCTCATACTTTCAATCTACAATAATAGATTCAAGTTACTGCAGCCCACAAAACACCGGTAAATTGGTGATCCTACATTTGAGTTTCCAATGCTCCACCCCAAGGAAGCCGAATTCTTTACTTCGAAATTTTTTATTTTGCCGAACCCTCGCTATTCCAAGCAAGGTAGGAATCTTTAGCGTGCGAAACAACACCCACACACGGGACCTACATTTTATTGCACATCCGAACATGGGCGTATTTTTGTGAAAAATTCTTGCCTAACATTTCTCAAGCGATCCATTCGGGAATCAAACCCGGGACCTTAGGATCAGCAGTCATGCGTGAACTTGTCTTATCCACGGTACTGCCTGAAATTGGTGACCGCTCAATTGGGGATCATTCAATCGAGGACTGCTCAATCGGAGGTCGTTCAGTCAGGGGGTACCCCGTTTCCATTACTTTGTCAAAGGCGTGTGTTGTTGATTCGAATAAGTGCCTAAAGATTCATTAGTTATTTCATAAATTCCAAATCAACTCCTAAAATTAAACCTTAGATCTTATACAATAACTACGACAATCAGGAAAATATCAGTATCCTCTCTCTACAAACTCGTACCCATCGAATCAGTTTGTTAACTTATCAAAACAGATATTATTCAACCAAGCTTTTGTTAAGCTCTATCAACATCAATGAACTTTGTAAAGCTATAAATCTAAATTACGTCCCTAATGTTTAATTTATCGTCTAACCCAATTAGTCTTCCAGCTTTGATTTCAGTTTATCAGTTATACAAACTAAGCCTATTATACAATGATAGATAAATTACCCTCATACGTCTAGCAGTTTGCTTGTAATTACGTTCGAAATGTTGAGAGCTAAAAGACGAATTCGTAACCAGATTTGTCAAAATTAAATTGGAGGTATTTAAAGAAAGTCGTCAGTTATTTTAAAAATATATTGATACATGCTGAAAACATTTTTTTCAGTAAAAGGTACAAACAGTAAGTAGACAAGATACACATACACAGAGATATACCAAAATGTAGAAATAGGAAAATCAGAAAAGGCATCGCAAACATTCTCTCTTATCCATTGAGAATGGAATTAATCATTTCGAAAGCGTATGGAAAAAGTAACGCATTAAAAACATTACAACACGATAACTGTCTTGCATCTGGATACTAATAACAATACATAAAAAATTATTTTTTCCTAAATACACATACCTGTGTTTAGTTTGAAAAATGATCCATCAGAAAACAATGTTTTTTTACAAATACTGCCAAGTAAATGACTTAATATATCTTTTTAATAATTATTTGCTGATGCTCTTCGATTAAATTACCCTTCCTACGCTAACTTGATTTGAACATTTCCTGCTTGCCTTCACTTTCATTTCAAAAATTACTTTCGACTGCAGCTTGTATAATTCTGTTGTGCAAAAAGAAAACAATATGTGCACCTGAGTATGCCAATCCGATTGTAAAAAAGTCAAATAAAGTTGTACGACATACGATTTGTAATTTTAATGTAACCAAATTAAATCTCCTTTAACAATTTCGCCGATATCAGATCAATGTGTTCATATGTGGCACTTAATTGCACGTTGAAGTACACATTTGGTCGAATAAAATGATCAACGCATGAACTAAAGCGCGTGCTGAAAAAATCGACGGTCACTAGTTAATGAACGACAAAATTGGCCACTAGGATCTAAGTAGTCAAAAGTGTACCATGGCTTCAAGACGACCCGTCAAGAGCCTTCACATTGTGATAAGTAGTTAGTGTACTTCAGGAGGAAGTGACATTCCGACACTAGGTTGAACTAAGATTCCCAGGTAGTCAATCATTTATATGATGACCTTTTAGTATTTAAACCGTCCAAATGGTCAGGTAGTACTGAAGTGGGACGGTAATTGCAATAGTGCATTCTTACATACAGTTTTAGCCCTCGAAAATCTAGCCGGAAATCCACATACAAACTCGGTGAAGTACCTCGCCAAAAATTCGGTGTCTTCCGTCATCCTCACCGTCTGCGTATGAAAAAATGGTTACAACTTCACCCGATAATAAGCTAGACAAAACATTCTCTTATCCAAGCAGATCTATTCTTGTTTTATCCCCTGCCTTTGCATATCATCAACCATTTTCCTACATCTTGACTTTTATTTTCATCGGTTGAGTCTGCCCCAGCTCAAATCGTTGGGAGAGTATATAAGCTGGAAACCGACTAAGAGCCAAGTATAACTTTAGAGTATGCACTCTAACCATGCCGAAATCCACCGTTGGAATACTGGTTCAATCATCGATCAACTTCTAATGGAAAGAATATACTTTCTCTTTGCATTATAGTTGTAGATGGCAAGGAAGAAAATTGGGAATGGGGGATGACGATATTATTGTGGATATATATTTTTGAGATACATGAGGTAAATAAATAGGTCAAGATAGAGATGAGACTAGGGAGTAGGGAAAAGGGAAACTCGAAGTAAGTGTTCTCCCCTTTAAAAGGTAGAGACAGGGACGCTTTACGATCTCTCACCTTCCGTGGCTCCTATGGAATTGAACTGTCACCTAGGTTAGGTATAGAATATACATACACAGAAAAAACAGACATGCATTTACACTTACACACAATTTTTCGAGTATTTTAATATCTTAAAGCTGATGTCTTGGTGTCTGTTTTTCACTTGTTTGTTTTAATTTACTCGAAATATTTAGAAAACTAATTAATTAAAGGGGATCCGATATTCATTTCCAACGTTTATGATATTTTATTGTAATAGTTTTTATATTTGTAAATCCCACCAATATGGTTAGGTTATTCCCTTAAAGAAATAAAATTTTTAGGTAACATGCATTCTGGATCTAAGCAAGGATTATTTTTGCATCTTACATTGTTCATACTTAAAAGTTGACAAATTCATTATGGCGGTTTCAAAGATTAAGAATGGCATCATCGTTATTGTGTATTCTTCCTGTGGTTCTAGCTAAAGATAATATTATCTACAGCAATTGTAAATAAATGAACATTTTTATTTAATGGCATAAATTTATAAATGCACCCATAGCACGTTCTTATTATTAAGTTAAGAACCTAGAAAGTAATTTTGCTTCGGTGAAAACGTTTTCGATTAAGCTAAGTAAATTGTGATATATTTGGCTGCTTTCTTTGTTTAATAATATTTATATGGTTGTAACAAAACCATAATGTTTGTAGTCCATATTAGTGTTTTTCACAACTAATGTAAAGTATTATAATTTTATGCAATTGAATAAAAATGTTCATTCGTTTACAATTACTATAGGTTATAGTTTCAGAAGTAGTTCTTACTCAAGTGGAGATTTCCTGATGCCTTGTATAAGCACTAACAATAAACAAAAAAATAAAAATAACAAAGTATGTAGATAACAAACACCAAAATTGTTTATTTTTAAATTGATACATTACAAGTCTTTTTGCAACAGTCATTGTAAAATTGAACTGTGAAGTTCCGGTTGTATGGGGTCACCTTGTTAATGCTTCGTAGCAACAGAGATAACATTTATTTACTTTTGAATCGATATAAACTTAGTATATACTAACATCAAAAGCATGACCCCCACACATGAAATATTTACAAGTCTTTGTGTGCGTAATTAAATTGCAAATGCCTTTAACACTATAACTGAAAGCACTTTAGTTTGTAAAGTTTTGGAATGTGTTTGTACCTTGAAGAATTGGATGTTGCGGCATCCCAACGAAGGCCCAAGCCAGGTGCCGTATAGGTGATGATTTAAATGATTGTAAGTAACGCTGAATTCAATACGGCACTTCGTGGATGTCGAATGTTCATAAGTTTCGGTACCTAGCGGCTAGTGGGCTGTTGGCGCCACATGATCTAGGAGGTGGTACTGATGGCCAAGGCTTTGGAAGTAAATCGTTCCAAGTTATGGCGGGACCCTGTAGTGCTGCGAGAGTTTGCTTTCACTTTATCCCATTAGAGTTGGTTGAAGGAAAATTCTTAGAGCATGAAAAACTTGGTGACTTCTTTGTTACACTATTCTTAAATTCACTCCAAGAAATCTGGTGGCTTTCTTAAAGAGAAACAAAAAAGAAGTGATTTGTTCTAACGTTTGGGGCTCCTTATATACCAAAGTTTGATTGTATTGTACATTCGCACGGTTCTATTTTATATTCGAGGGTGTTGGGCGAGTCCATTATTCGTTGTGGGGTGTTTTATACGTGCATGCTATTTGTTTGCATACTGCGTGCTTATTGGTGAGTTAGTTAAGTGTATGGTTCGTTCCATATTCATGCATACCACCTTTCTGGCCACTGCGTTAATCATGATAAAAAGTAATACATTTCTTTAGTAAGTGCACTCTTCTACAGTTTCTTGTAATTGTCGTTGGAGGAGTACAAATTTTATTTTTTGGACAAGTGCTGACTTTCTAAGGATTCATTTTCCAAGTATACTGGTTTGAACCTGTCGATTGAAACAACTGTTTTCTTGTCCTGTTTATTGACGATAGTTGTACAGATTATTGTGAATTCGATCTAGGTTTCTAATTATTTGAATAGTTGTGATTCAAATTGACGGCTTTAATCTGTTGTGACTCTGAGTGGTACACCGAAGCGTGCAATCTATAGTTCTATGAATGTTTTAGCTACCATTTCAGCTCCAACGTTTTGCAGAGGTATTGCTTCTGAACATCTTGTAAAGTGGTTGATGCATGTGATATGTATCGGTGTCCCTCCAATACGAGTACGACGATAGTCTGGTAGTAGTATATCAGTCTGAAGAAAAACATGACAAACATTAGGAAATTCTCTTCAACAGATTAAAAGATTACGGGGTGGTCATAAACGTTGTTAAATATACCTTTGAGCAAGATCTAGTCAAATTTCTTGGCTACTTCTTCACCAAAGATGGCATCAAACTACTAGTAGAAAAATCACTATTATACAAAATTTCACGAAACTTGAGACAGCCAAAACACTAGGACGATTCTTAGACATGTTGAATGGTTATCGCAGAGATCATCCAAAGATTTATGCGTTATGAGTTAACACCGGACAATTTAAACCGTTTGGAATAGCCTAACAAGTGAACAAAATGACCCCAGACAACCACAACACCACAGACCTATTGTACTTACCTGAATAACTTCAGCAGTGATATCAAGGCACACAAATTCCTATTCAACTTAAGGATTACTTAACAGAATAACATTCAGCAGCACCCTGAACAAAGTAATAAATACGTCCAATTGTTGATCTTGCTGAAGAGGCTGTTTACCAAGAAGCGTCCATTATTTACAAACAATCGTGTGTAAGGATTATTGTACAAAATTTGTTAAAAAAGAGTTCTGTAGCAGTTACGTTTATAAAGTCCAAGCTATGAATTAGGACAAAGGATTTTTATTTTTAAAAGGAACCATGTTAGCGATAATTAGGAAACTAAATAAATTTAATATTGAAAACATGCATAGTTCATAGTAATACAAAAATCAAAGTAGACCACTACATAAAAGGGGAAGTTGTGAGGTTTTTTGAAATGTTTATAATCATATTTCATTGTAATAGCTTCTGTATTGGTAAATCCCACAAATAGGGTTGGGTTATTTCTTTTAAGAAATACAAGTTTTAGGTTACCTGCATTCTTGATCTAAGAAAGAATTATTTTTGTATCTTGCTTTGTTCATACTCAAAGTTGTCAAATTGATTATGGCGGTTTAAAGATTAAGAATGATATCGTTATCTTGTATTCTAAAGTATTGTAGTTTATGATTCATTTGTTTTGATTAATGATATATAAAGCTGACGCCTATGATCTCATTGAATTGGCACGATGGTTTCACACGCAAAATTATGCTGATTTGTAAAAATAAAATGCCCTTCCTCTGGTTTTAGTTAAAGGTTCAGTAAGATAATATTACATATTTTAGATAGAGTAAAAACGACATACAGACAGACAGAGATAGAAACCTTCTGGAATGTGAATGTTGTGCTTCAGATGTATGAGGATGGTAGCATGGACAGACAAAGTTAATACCAAATAGGTTGCAGCAATAGTAGAGGAATAAAAATATCTGTGGAATATGAAAAAGAATAGGAGAAATAGAACGACAGGATACGTTGTAAGGTATTTCTGGGGAGTAGTACGGGATATACTACAAGCAGAGATAGGAAAGTAGAAGTAGATCAAGATCAGACTTTCGCACACAGATAGTGATAGATGCAGACAGTGCAAATTTCAGGGAAATGTGTAGGTTGGTTCAGACTAGGAAACAATGAGGGTACGCGTCCAACCAGTTCTAGGACTGAAGACCCAATGATGATGATGAAAAACGACACAAAGTAATTGCAATTTGCAGTCTTAATTCATCTGTCTAAAGACATTTTTTATAGAGTCCTTCGTGATTACCATCAAGGGATAACATGCAACTTGAGTAGGTGCTGTTCACCATAAAAAATAGATATCCAACTGATCAATGGTATTAGTCAAAGAAGTTCCGAATCATACTCTAGAAGAATGGTTACTTTAATTTTAGGAGCAAATGTTTTCCCATAAATTGACAACTTAGTGTTGGACAAAAGAACGTTAATTCAGAACATCCAATTTTCTTTTCGAAGTCCCAGTGGGATCTGGTTAAACGAATGGAGTCCAGGAAATACAGGCTTTTAGTTGTTTCAAGTTACCTTTTGGCACAAATCACCTCCGGTATCAATTACACGAATAATCGACAGGTGTAAGAGAGCACACTTAAAATATTATAAAGCTGACAAAAGGAACCTTATGGAAGTTAATTTGAATAAATCGAGAGGCTTCTCTGTGTACTTAGAACATTCGAGATTAATTGAATTAAGTATGTAAGACGCGCTTCACGCGGATTAATCTGAGTTACATTCCAAGTGATATGAATTAGATTAAGTGATATAAATGTTATATAACTTATCGGAGTTAGTGATTGGCATAAATTAACAGTTAGTAATTAATAAATTAAAAGCGCTTCGGTTGTATAAATGCATACAGTAATAATTAAGAAGATACTATTGTCGCTTTAAGGAAGTTAGTAGTATAAGAGACAAGCTGGAATAAAATGTCCATAGTTCGTTAGAATGTCATTGTATCTGTCAGTAAGAAGACCTATGTATTCAGTTAATAATAAAGAACTATTGCTGCAAACAGAAAGCGCCACCCCAAGTCTACAATTAGTAGAACAAAATACAGTAAAATATAATTTTTATTAAGTTAAACCCTCTGACCAGTAACAGAATACAGAATTGAAACTTATTGTTTAATAATAATTTTATTTGAAAAATAATAATATACGCAAAATTAATATGCCACGTTAAATATAGTTCGTGAATTAAATAATAGTTTTTAGAAAAAACATTCTGACACGTAAATTTTTATGTTTATTTGCAGCTTTTTCAAATAAAATGTATGCATATATGAGATTCATGTAGGAGATGCGTCATCTGATTTTTTAAAATGGCAATTCTTTTATTACGGAATTCGACAGCACATTTTTTTACGTATGCTATGGTAATTTACAAGTATAAATCATACGACCAAAAATTAATAACAGAATTTTACAATTGTAAAATATTAAATTAATGGATACGTGCGTCATTGGCTCCCAAACAGTACACAAGACAACAGATGTCTTTTGTTTGCTGTTGTCAGCGATAATAAAGTAAAGTTACACTTTCTTAAAAAACATCGACGTTTATTTAAGAAAAACGTTTACCTTGTCTTATTGGGTACACATTTTGTCATTTTATAAAAATTACTAAACTAACTGAACAGAAAAAAAAGAAAATACCGTGCAAGATTGGATTTTGCGACAGGAAGTGCTCCCAAAGGGCCGTAGTTGAATTGTTTAATGGAACTCGCCCTGATCGGCAACCCAGCAGCTAAAGCATAGTAAGCAGAATGAATCTAAATACCATGATTTTGAATTATGTTTGTGATCATTCTAAACTAGGTCGACCCTTGTCACCAAAAGTGCAAGAAAATTACCACTCAACATTTACCCAATATTGCAGCGTCGATAGTTCAAAAATTCGGAAAAAGCAAAGACGCATTCTCTGAGCAACTAGAACAGCGCTGCAATAATGATAATAATTTCTTACCGAACATAAATTGTTCTGAGGCTACCTGTACTTTGAACTGTCATGTCAAAGGCAATACTACCGGTATTGGGTTACTTAAATCATCTCCAATAAGTAAATACGTGTGGTGGCAGTCGGCGAAAGAATTCCGGGTCAATTCTTTGACATAACCCCAGCCGCTTCAAGATATTTTGATTTTCTTCAATGTGACCTTTCTTTCGTAGTAATAGCTTAATTTCGAAATCTACGGTAGCCCGATAGTCCAAAAAATGATTTCTTCCAACAAGATGGTGCAATTCACGATTATGCAACGCCTATCCGCTCGTATTTAGACGAGGAGGTCTAGATTCGTCGGATAGCGCGAAGGGAGCCGATTGAGTGGCCAGGCAGTTCGCTAGATTTCGCACTTCAGGATTATTTATATAAGGATATTAGAGAAGTAATTGTACGTTAGTAGGCATGAGAATTTAGAAAATTTAAAAGTAAGAATTAGTTACGAAATACAGTGTATACCTCAAGAACTAAATGTTCCAAAATAATTTATTAATGGTGTTGGTTACTATCAAGCAGCTATATCCATTAAATTTAATATTTTACAATTTTAAAATCCATTTTCCAGCATGACGGAGCTCCACCCCATTGGCATCTGAATGTTCAACGTTTCCTAAATGAATATCTACCTCAGCGATGGATAGGTTGTATAGGGAATAAAGATTTGGCAGTAAGTTCTGGCTACCGAGATCTCCAGACCTCCCACCATAAGACTTTTTTATGGGAGTTTGTGAAAGATGCAATTTACGTACCATCTCCTCCTACAAATTTGAATGACCAAATAAACCCTATCACACCTGCGGTGAGCTCAGTGACGCAAGACATTTGTCAACAAGTTTGAGATGAATTCAGCTACTATCTAGATATTATCCGTGCAGCCGGAGGAAGACATTAAACATGTATACATTTCTATGTATGTATAATCAAATTTTATTAAAATACAACATAAAGTTCAGGAAATATAGCATACTGAAATTGTGTCTATAATTTTGAATTACACTGTATATCAAATTCATTTTTCCATAGTGGACTAGTTTAGTTGCGATCTAGTACCATAAAGTTGTTCTCAAAGTTTGCAGGACAATGGATCAAAGACAGGAATCCTCAGATCGTCGCGAAACAGATGGTTACATTCAAATCCAGCAATATACCGATTAACACCTGACTAATCCTTACACACACCATCTTATGACTATTCATTAACAGAATAATACTATGATATTATTAGAACCAGTAACACATCTTGACTCTTCGAAGATTGCAGTTAAAGAGAGTGAACAATCCCTGGTTGTTCTCTGCACACCGTCGGAAGACACATCTTTATTCTTCGAGTATTGTAATTGAAGAGATAGAAACTCAAAAACAACTATTAACTACATTTGTTAATCAATATTTATCTTGTAGAATTGTAAAATAACATCCAGAGCGGATCAAGTTTGGTAATAATAATCAAGCAAGAAAAGCAATTATGAATACACAAAATTGAAAATGGCGCAAGCGTGTACTCACAAAATAACAAAATATGTAATAAATACTTAAAATTAATCAATCTTCAAGGATTTGAAATAATTGAACCTATTGTGGAAATTGACTACTCTGGTGAAGAAGCAAGACGTCCTAGTTGTTGTCTACACGAAATCAATTTGAACAAATTACATATGCTTTGACCAGCTGTACAACTGATATCCACGACATAAAAGATAAACTTTGTTCGTGAATGAAACTTAAATTATAATATTTCGTAAGCCTCTTTTTAAACTATAAAAGACGTATTTTCCTACAAAAATACAATTTGAGTATCTAAACTAGGTCAACCCTTATTACATGAAATGCAAGAAAATCGACTCACAACACTTGGCCAATATTGTAGCGTCGAAAGTCTAAAAAATCCTGAAAAAAAGGTAAAGCGGCATCCTTATAAGGTATTCTTATTAATTATAAGCTATCTGAAGAGGATGTTGATCGGTGAAACCATTTCTTTGTGTAAACGTAACAGCTCTGCAATAATGACAATAATATGACAAGGCTATCTTTGTTCTGAACTGCAATGTCAATACGCAATACTTCAGTATTGGACTGCCTAGAACATCTCCAGAAAGTAAATGCCTGACGAAAAATTCCGGGGCCTTATTTCTTTAACAAACCCCCAGCCGTTTCAAGATATTTGGATTTTCTTCCACATGGCCTTACTTTCGTAGTAATAGCTTAGTTTCCAAATCCAAGGTAACCTAATATTCGAAGACATGATTTGTTCAACAAGATCGTGCAACTTACCATTATACAACATCTATGCGCTCGTATTTAGACGAGCAGTTCCAGTATTGTTGGATAGTGCGAAGAGAACCGATTCAATAACCAGCCAGATCGTCCGATTTGACACTACTGGAAAACTTTTATGAGGAGACTTAAGAAGTAAAGTATACGTTAGTAGACATTTAATATTTCACACTTTTAAATCCTTTTTCTTAATTTTGGTGTACGAACTGTACACAATAATTACAGTTGAGTATGTAAAGGAATGTATTTTTAAATTCCGTAACAACAATGAGAGTGGCCATTTAAAAAAAAATTGATGACACCATACCTTCTACGTGAGTCACAATGTATACATCATATTTGGAAAAAAATGTGCAACTAAAAATTTACGAAACTAAGCGTTTTCTTTCTAAAAACTATTTCATAATATTAAGCAAATTTAGCCACTACTTGACGAAATCATTGTATGTATATGTATTGTTGGAACCGAAACCGAAACACCATTAAGCGAACAATGCATTGATTAACAGCAAACAAGGGTGTATTTAAAAAATCTATATAAAGCAAGCAACAGGTGCAATGAATCATGATCTAGAAGGTTTTGGTATAATGTAGAAACTTTATAGTTAGATATGTAAACCGTACGATCCGACGATGAGGGCAACCGAAGTCTTAATTCACACGTAAAACGATCTAAACTGTTGTTATAAATACATTCAGTAAATAATATTACGCAGTTGAAGTAAGAAATGAATATAGTGTAATCGTCTGTTAAGAAATAGATTTATGCAGTAAACATTTTTAGTAATTATGGCATTTAAATATGTTAGGGATTCTCTGTAAATGTTTGTGAATAATCAAGCATATACTGGACCAAGCAAAAAATAGTAAATTCAAGTTCCTTACAGTATATTTAATTACAATGTATTCTAAATTTTGTAGGCACGTACAACATTCTTCTATCTATAGAAATACTTCAGTATGTTTTGCTAACTCCAGTTTTTGCACAAATCAAACCAGGCAAAAATTACAGTGTTACTGTATTTTGGTGATTGATATTTCAGACTTATCTTCTCTTCAGTAGGCCTCAAAACTACAGTTATTGAATATGCTGATATTATGGATGTTTCAGCCATCTCTCACGATCTCTGAAAAAATATCACTTCATTCCAAGTCTCAATGTAAAGTTAAAATCAGAAAAAATTGTAGTTGTATTTTTTTATAAGCAACATAACGAGAAATTTGAGTTTATATGAACCATGGGAACGTGGCAAGCTATTTTAGTTGCGAGGGCGATAATTAAGAAGACAACAGAAAAAAGAGAAAGCGTGTGTATAGTTTGTAGATCTTGAAACAGCATTCAACAATGTAAAAAGAAAAAGATGTTTTAAGGATAGACGGATAGTACATAGCTTATACAAAGAGCAAACAGGGATAATAGAGTTAGAGCAGGCATGTAGAGAAGTAAATATTAGAAAAGGGATGAGACAGAGATGTGTCCTATTCTCGTTAATTTTTAATTTGTACATTGAAGAGGCGATAAATACTGTCACATGCAGGAAGACATTTGGAATTATTATGCAGGGACAAAAATATTTTATGCATAGGCAGCTGATATAGCGGTATTAGCAGCTAACAAGAAAGAGTTGCAAGCAGCTTCTAATGAAGTGTAAACAGTTCTAACACATTGGTATGGTATGAAAATTAACAAAAATAAAACTAAAGTACTAGCACGCAAAAGAAAGGACAATAAATCAAAAACTAGAATACAAATAGGAAACGAGAACTTACAAGAAGTTAAGGATTTCTGCTACCTAAAAAGTCATTAAACAAGATGGAAAAATACAAAAGGTATAAAACAAAGATTAGCAGAAAATCCTGCTGCATTTAACAAGAAAAGCAACTACTATGTTCAAAGACAACAAACATAGCAAGAAGGAAAAATTGCTGAAAGCATGCGTGGAGCACAGCTTTGTACGACTGTAAAACTTGGACAGTAAGTGAAGTGGACAAAAAAAGATAGAAGCCTTTGAAATGTGATGTTAGAGACGTATGATGAAAATATCATGGAGAGACTAAGTTAAGAACAAAAAGGTTCTAGAAATGGATAGGAAAAAAGAGAGGTAGAGGTAGATCCAGGATAGACTATTGCACACAGGTAGACAAAAGTGTAGGTTTTGAGAATTTTGGGGAAATGTGTAGGAAATCTAGAATAGAAATCAATGTAGATACGCGTCCAACCAGTTCCAAGACAGTAAACCTAATGACGAAAAGAAATGGTAATTATTATAAAGTACAGGTGTTGGTTTAGCAATATTCTCAACTAACGTTGATTGTGCGAAAGAATTTATTGGTAATTCGGCAAATGTGTTGGGGGATCTTGGTAGTCGCAGGTTGCTTAATTCCCTTCACATATCACCGAATATTGGTGATATAGGGTACATATTTAGAAAACGATATAAGGAAACGGAGCTGTACCTAACAAGAAAGAGCAGTTGCTATGTACGAGGACAACAAACGTAAAAACAATGAAAAAAATGTTTAAGGCATACGTGTGGAGCATAGCACTGTACGGCTATGAAACAGGAACCGTAGGAGAATGAGACAGGGAAAGGGTGAGGCCTTTTGGCATGTGATGCTTCAGATTTATGATAATTATAACAAGGACAGCAAAGTTAATAATAAGAAGTACTAGAAATAGTAATGAAAGATATCTGGGGAAAACAAAAAATAGGAGAAGCAGAAAGACAGGACACGTTCTAAAGCATTTGGGGAATAGTGCGGGATGTATTACATAGGAAAAAAGAGATGTATAGGTAGACCTACATCCGACTATTGTACTTAGATAGTGAAAGACGTAGGCTATAGGAATTTCAGGGAAATGTGTAGGTTAGCTCAGAATATGAAACAATGCAGGTACGCGTTTAACCAGTTCCAGAATCCAAGACCTAATGATGATAATGACAACGCGACACTCGTTAGGCTGTAGAATTGGAGACCACGTTTCCTTATTCAAAAATTTGAATTTGCAAATTTTAAAACAAAGCCAGAGGTACAAGCTTATCGCGCTCACTATGCCTTATTATAATCTTCCCAAAGTTGAATTTACAGAATTTCGTGACATAGGTATCATAGGCCGTGGCTACGATAACCAACAAGGCGGATACATCAAGTATCTGCTTACAAATTTACGTATACAAATGGTTCATAAAACAGATACGATACATAACACTGGTTCCTGATGTTTGTTATTATACAATCCGGAATTCTACAAGATAATCTTGTCTAGTGATGTCTCCTGAATGTATAAATTTGGCTTACACATACTATAACTAGAATAAACAAATTTTAGAATACCGGTTCAAAATAATGCAATAAAATTCAATATAATTACAATAACAAAATTGAAATATCATTAAACACGTTTAATGCTCACCTCCAGTAACGTTATGTAACAAATTTCTTGTTCCATGGTGGATTAATTTAGTTGTGATCTAGTACCATAAAGTTATTATCCGAAGAAAGCAAAACAATAGATCAAAGAGAGGAATTCTGAGCAAGTTGCAAGACAAATGGTTACAATTAAGTGGTGCAGTATGCCGATTAACACCTTCTGACTAAGCTCAACACATACCATCGGACGACTTCATTAACAAGTAATGCTAAGATATCAATAGGAGCAGTTATACATCTTGACTCTTGGAGGTTTCCAATTAAAGAAAGTGAATCGTCTTTGGCTGTTCACTATATATCATCGGATGACACATCTTTATTCTTCGAGTATTGTAGTTCAAGAGAACGAAAACTCGAAAACAACTATTAACTACAACTGTTGATCAAAATTTATCTTGTAGAATTAGAAAATAATAAGCGGGACATGCACGGTAATAATAATCAAGCATGAAAAGCAAATCTCTCTCTCTCTCCCTCCCACTCTATCCCTTCCACCCTCCCCATCCCCCTCTCTCTCACATTTTTAAACAATTGCCGCGACGTAACAAATTTTAGCATGTCATAGTAGGAGCAGGAGATCACAAATGCATTACTTACTTCAGGAGGGTTCTGATACTGACCCTTTATTCGTAAGAACCTTTAGTGTTTGTAAAAGAAACTGACCAAATGAACCGTTTTTATTAAGACAATATAATAAGAATACTGTACTATGTAAAATTATTTTATAATTAACCTCTAAAACCTACAAACCCATCATTTGATTTGAAGATAATGCGCATACTTGTCCAAGTCTCTAGACTAATGCCAGTCACAGCAGATGTTGCAAATACAACGGTTTGGCAGGCGACATCAAGAAAACATCGATAAATGAAGGTCTCTCAGGACCACTCAGTAGTGATCACGATAAATATAAAATCACTCAAGTGCTACATATTATTTAGCACCGCAGCAAGAAGATAATAATCTATAGGTACTGATTGATGGTGGTTAAGGAGGTTGATATAAATATGCTAAAGATATGCTATTATAGGGAAGGACCAATTGCTTTTATAGCAATAACGATAATGGTGGAGCGGTTATGTAATAACAAAAAAAAACTACACCAAACTACTTAGTAAAAGGGTATAAATACCTTAAGTCCTGCGCCGCTGGGGGCAATAGACACTTTCACGCACAAAAGCTTTTACGGAGAACCAGAAACACGCACGAAAATGGTGTCGGTCTCGCTTTCAAAGCTCTAACACAACCGTCCTTTTCAAGGGTTCGAAGGCGACTTGCTTCTCTAAAGGCTCGAGTACGACTGTCACTTTATGCACTGTTATTGCCGGTATATAAAATGTTTCACTCAAACTGTAGGATGCACGCACAAAGTATTTATTGTCACAAAATACCGAATTGTTCGATGACGACGTAACATACCGCCCACCAAATTCATAGAATTTTGAAAAGGAGGAAGTAGGTTGGGTGAAGGAAATCACATGGGATTTGACCTTGCTAGGAAAGGAGGTAACGAAAGATAGGGTGGTGCACTACAGCGAGCGATATTACCAACTATGCAAAGAATAAAATATATATGTAAATAAGCAAATATGTAAAATAATATACTACTATACATGTAAAAATGTGTATATACATCTAAACATAAAATAAAGTTAAAATACCGGTAGCGGCGCTAGTTTGACCAAAGGTCGTTTTAATGTGCCATGTGCAGTTTTGATCTGGGTAATACGTGCTGCCGGTAGGTCTCCCATAGGAGGAGTTACCAGGACCGGTTTGGTACGAAAACATCCATGACATGATGATAAACAATTTCGATTGAATTTTTAATAGAAAGGATCCAGAAATTCTGTTGGATAAGATACGCTGTGGTATTAACACCAGGATGGCAATACCTTTCATGAGTTGACAGAATGATAAGTTCGGTTAATCGGTGCCGCTGAGGCAATAACGCAGGAAACTTTTCGGAATAGGAAAGCGAAGAATGTGTCAAGCGCCCACCTACTCTTAAGATGTTTTGTGGATCAACAAATGGAGAAAGTTTTCGCAAGCTTTTAGGTAATTTACGGTTTGCCTTGATCGAAGCTATTTCCTTTGAAAATGTAACATTTTGTACATGCCGAACGATAATCATGAGAGCATTGTGTAGTTCAATGTCTGTTAAGGGACCCGTATGACGTTGAGCCATGAGTTTAGAAAATCTATAAATGTAAGCCACGATGCCTTGGATTTTATATAACGATGAAAAGCGGCTTAGTAAAATGTCAATGACGTTTGGATCTGTTTGAGCGACAAATGTTAGGATCTTCTTTTCCGTAGTTACCTCAGCAATTGAGGTTGACAATGTTGGTTGAGGCGGCCACGAGTCACTAGGGTAGTGAAGCCATTCAGGCCCCGCCCACCATAGCGAACATGAAATAACCGCGCTTGGCATTAATCCCCGAGATGCAGGATCAGCCGGATTATGCGAAGATTTAATATAAAACCATCGGCTAGGTGCAATGATTTCTTGAATGTGGCTAACACGGTTTGCCACAAAAGTTTTCCAACGAAAAGGTGGAGAACGTATCCAAGTGAGAGCGACCGTAGAATCACTCCACGCTGAAACATCGGAGATGTCAATCAAGCCTTGATAAGACCGAATGGTAAAAGAAAGTAAATCGGTTAATAAAACGGCGGCACATAATTCCAAACGTGGAATTGAAATGCGCTTAATTGGAGCTACTTTTGTTTTAGCGGTTACAAATTGTACAGTTATTTCTCCAGTAGTTTGATTTATGAACTGAAAATACACTACCGCTGCATACCCTACCTCGCTAGCATCGCAAAACCCATGCAAATGACAAGTAAAAGGATCCGAAGGGGGTAAACAACGTGGTAACTTTAATGACGATAATAACGGCAACTCTTCTTGGTATTGCTGCCATTGAGACGAAATGTCTGCTGGTGGGATGTCATCCCAATTTAAACCTAACATCCACAGATGCTGGATTAGGCGTTTTGCAAAAAGTGTTAGTGGGGCTAAAAATCCTAATGGATCATATATTCTGGCAACTTGTGAAAGTATGTTGCGCTTTGTACATATTTGGTTTAATGGTTTAACCCGAAACGAGAAAATATCTTCTGTAGGTGACCATTGAAGACCTAATATTTTTATTGATTCGTCCGAATCGAAATCGAGAGAAGTATATTGGCAAAAATCTGACGGAATGCCTCCAAAATAGAAACTGAATTAGAACTCCATTTTCGAAGTTCAAAACCAGCCAAATGTAAAAGTCGGATAAGTTGATCTTTAATTTCGCGGGCCGATTGTATAGAATCTCCACCGGCGACGAAATCATCAATATATAGATTTGACCGTATAGCCTCAGCGGCTAACGGAAACCTTTTGCCTTCGTCAATGGCTAATTGCTGAAGAGTCTTTAATGCTAGATAAGGCGATGACTTAATACCATAGGTCACTGTATTAAGCTGATATGTCTGGATGGGTTCTTCTGCGGAGAACCGCCAAACAATTAATTGAAACTTTCGATGTTCTTCGGTAACCAAAATTTGTCGATACATTTGGCGAACATCACAAGTAAAAACGAAACGATGAGTACGAAATTTCAGTAAGATTGACGAAATGTCGTTTTGGAGACTAGGTCCAGCCAATTGAGTGTCATTAAGTGACACGTTGTTTTTAGCCTTTGCAGAGGCGTCAAAACCACACGAATTTTAGAAGTATGACCTTCTTCTTTAAACACAGGGTGATGGGGTAAAAAGTAATTATCGTTCCCAACGGGCGGAGAATCGAGTAATGCCATATGACCCGCATCAAGATAGTCCTGCATGAAATTGTTGTATTGGGCGCGTAGCTCCGGTTGAGCATGTAATTTGCGCTCCAACGAAAATAGTCTTTTTTTAGCCATCTCAAAGCAATTATCAAAAACGGGCAAAGTATCGTTGAACGGTAACGCAACAATAAAACGACCGCTAGGGTCACGAGAAAACGTGTTTTCAAAAATCAGATCTGCCTTTTCTTCTTCTGGAGAAGTATAAGGCTTGGATGGCAACTCTTCTATCTCCCAAAACCGCCTTAGGGTCTGGTCGATAGGATCTTCTACAGAAGTAAAAAATGCTTGGACAGTATCAGACTGCAAGCTTTTTGTGGGACCGAGAATAGTCCAACCAAAAATTGTATTTATGGCGGCAGGCTGAAGAAATTTGCCATGTATCACACCGCCATTGATGATGAACGGATAAACATCTGCTCCGAGGAGCATGTCAATGGTTCCTGGGAGTTCCAGGTCGGGTCTGCAAAGTGCAGGCCGCATAAGTGTTCCCAATTATTAGGAACTTCAACGCTAGGTAATTTGCCAGATATTGACGAAAGCACAAAAGTTGTGACTTCTAGAGATTTTTCAGAGTCTAACATAGAGCGAATGGTGCAGCTGACGGCACCCCTATTGACTGCTGAAGTTGTCTGCCCAAGTCCATAAATCGGAACTTGAGAACGTATGCGTGGAAGCCAAAGTTTGCTCACGCAATCGTCTCGAATAAAGCTAGCTTGGGAGCCAGGGTCTAAAAGTACCCTGATCGGTTTGTATCTACCAGAACGATCTTGAACTTCCACAACAGCAGTGGAGAGTAAGACAGTAACCCCAAGATTTGAATTCGTCTGTGAAGACAAAACATTTGCCGGAATAGGAGAGGCTGACTGCGTCCTATTGGCATTTTTATGCATGTGTAGCGGTCGGTTCAGCTGAACGGCTAGAAGCAGGTTGCGATTCAAAATGTAGCAAGGTATGATGCGGCTTGGCGCAAGTTCGACAGGAATTATAAGATTTGCATTGCATGGACGCATGGTCTGTTCGTAAGCAATTTAAACAAAGGCGTAAGCGTTTGACAATGTCGAAACGTTCTGTCGGAGTTTTCTTTAGAAACGATTGACATCTGTAAATTAAGTGATTGCCCTTGCAGGAAGGACAATGGTGCGAAAATGAATTATTTGAGTCACTGGAGCTACTTGGTGTGTCCAGTGAAACTACGTTAGAAGAAACCTTTGGTTTAAATTGAAACGCTGAGGATTTCTTAGGCACTGATGTGTGCGATGTATGGACAGTCGTCGAATAAGAAACAGGTGCGGTTGAAGAAAAGGTTTCCAACGCTGCACATTGTTGGGTTAAAAAATATCTCAAATCCTCGAAATTAGGTATTTGCTTCGGATCCGATTGGAGTTCGAAGCGTTTTCTAGTGAACGGATCAAGTTTTTCTAAAAGCAAATCGACTAGAATAAAGTTCCAATGTTCAGTGGGAAACTTTAAGTTAGTTAGAACCGCAAGGTTCTCTGAAAAACAATCAATAAGTGCCCTAAGTTTCTTAGGGTCTTCTGATTTTAAAGGTGGAAAGTCTTTCATTGCTTTCCAATGCAAAGTTGCCAATAAACGCGGATTGCTAAATCTCTCACGCAAGGCGTTATATGAGATAATAAATTATCCCCGAAATAGGGTACAGATTTAACGATTCTTAAAGACTCCCCGGTACAACAACTGATAAGATAATTTAATTTTTCGATATTGGACAGCGACGCGTTATTATAGACCAGGCTGTCAAATAAATCGATGAAAGATGAAAATTCAGTTACCTCATTATTAAAAATTTGGAGCTTTAACGGTAACAATTTTGATACCGTGCTGCTTGGAGCATTTTCGATGATTTGTGGTGCTTTCATTTCTTGCATCGTATCGAGATGCAGCAGTATGAAAAAATAAGCGGAATCTACTTCCTTCCGTACAGCGTTGTAAGTTAATGAGTCTACCTCGTCACATGAGGCCAAGACAGCGACTAAAATTGTATTGAAATTTGCATAAAGGTCAGTTATTCCCCTTGTTTGAATAAGGAACAACGTTCTTAAAGTTGTGTCACTTTGTATAGAATTACAAAGCTCAAATATTTCTAAAATCCGTGTTTTCAGTAATTGGAGTTCTACCACATGTGCTTTCTTTGGAGCCATTCTCAAAGATTCTGAAAGGACTACAATAAACTGTTGTAAAACGGTAAAGCTAAAAGTGCACTGAGAAATATTAAAATATTATGAGTTGTTCAAAGCACGAAAAATGTAAAATAGGGTATAAACCAATAAATCACGTTTTATGACTAACGGTTCGTCAAACAAAAGCGTGAATATAAGATGTACCGCTTAACAACCCGAGCGGCTTACCATCAAAAGCTCACAGAAACGTTTAAAACATGTGGCTTAACATATTTGCCGAAAGATGCAGCTTTTACATTATATTACTCCTGCAGATGTTCAATATTTTACCGTAAACCGCCTGAAAAGGTTTGTATTGATACTAAAAACGTACAATAGCTTTTAAATACAAAGCAAATCCCTTTACCTTTCTTGTTTAAGAAGTATAAAGCGATTTATAGTTTTCAGGTTGCTTTCTGTTTTATGCCGCTAAAATGAATTTAAAACTGAAAACTGACAAATTTTATATTATGAATTTGTTTGTAATTAAAACGCTTGCTGGTTTCAATTACGGCGAAATCGCTTAATTTAATCTAAAGACAGTATAAATAATGTTTACACATTTTAACCCGCTAAATATGGGCTTTAAGCACAAATTTAAAACTGAAATCTTAATTAATTAAAAGCTCGCTTGAATGCAATGTGATATTTTAATTTAGGACATGCGTATACCACAGGACTAATGAATCCGGCTCGACTTAGGAACAATGATTGATGGTGGTTAAGGAGGTTGATATAAATATGCTAAAGATATGCTATTATAGGGAAGGACCAATTGCTTTTATAGCAATAACGATAATGGTGGAGCGGTTATGTAATAACAAAAAAAAACTACACCAAACTACTTAGTAAAAGGGTATAAATACCTTAAGTCCTGCGCCGCTGGGGGCAATAGACACTTTCACGCACAAAAGCTTTTACGGAGAACCAGAAACACGCACGAAAATGGTGTCGGTCTCGCTTTCAAAGCTCTAACACAACCGTCCTTTTCAAGGGTTCGAAGGCGACTTGCTTCTCTAAAGGCTCGAGTACGACTGTCACTTTATGCACTGTTATTGCCGGTATATAAAATGTTTCACTCAAACTGTAGGATGCACGCACAAAGTATTTATTGTCACAAAATACCGAATTGTTCGATGACGACGTAACAGGTACCAATACATACCCTGACTTATCAGGCCACCTCTCACGTGCACAACACTCGACAAAGCGCCACCAATTTCATACAATAATGTCTTGCTTCTTGTCGATAATACAGCTAGTCTTATCTGGTAGCAAGAACTCTTCTCGCTTGCACTAGGAAAGGGCGCTATCAGTGTAAAGTGTAATCTTCTTTTAAATTAAAAGCATCGCGTAACAGATGTTGTAAACGTACCGTAACATAATACACAATTTTTTAAATGGAGAAAGTGTGTATCCATAAAATAACAAAATATCTAATACTTAATATAAACCGAGCTTCAAGGATTTTAAATGATTAAACCTATTATGGAAATTGACTACTCTGGCAAAGCAATACGTCCCTGGTTGTTTTATGCACGAAATAAATAAATAAATAGATAAAATAACAAAATATGTAATACTTAAAATAAATCAAGCTTCAAGGATTTTAAATGATTAAACCTATTATGGAAATTGACTAACCTGGTGAAGCAAGACGCCGCTGGTTGTTTTCTGCACGAAATCAACTTGAACAAATTGCATGTGGTTGACCACCAGCTGTGAACTGATATTTTGTTCATAAAAGATAAACTTTGAACACGAATGAAACTTAAATTGTAGCATTTCGTAAACTTTTCTTAAACTTAAAAATACGTATTTTCCTACAAAAATACACAATCTGAGTATAACATTTGTAGTAAAGTCGCTACAATCATCTAATTTTTAAGCAAACGTAAGGAATGTCAACTTGAATAATAAACTCAATCAGATTCCCATGTAATTAAGATGCATAAATTATAATTAATCAAAGATTTCATCTCTTGAAATTGGTGACAGCATGACTCATTACAACAGGCTGCCACAGTAACATACGACCTAAAAATGACATGACTGCACATGTTTTGGATATGGAAATTAATTATCAGAAATATTTTTTCGTCTCATTTTTACGAATTCTGATCTTAGTTGATTTTCGGAATCATGCTATTGGAAATCTGTGTGCTGAATTGCATTAAAAAACGAGCTTAGACGATTTCTTTTTACAGATTCGTTAAAAACCAACGTCTCAAACTCATTATCTATCTTTAGAAATGCATTAGTTCGAATTATTTTCACAATTGCCAAAATATATAGGCAATTAATGCTGCAAATCCTTTCTTTGCACAACAAACTTCCAAAAACAAATTAGTGCCTTAAATGTGTTAGTTATGCTGCTTCCTTCTGATAGAATGTATACAATTATAATTTCAGAGTTAACTGATGTATGTATGTTTCCTGTGAACCTCAGTCCTTTATTTAAGTACTAATTTACTGTTTATTCTCGACACTAATTGCTAAATTTATGCCCCTCTATTATATAGATAATTTAATTTACTATCCTTTGTTACGTTACAATACTTCCCTAAATTAAATCAGTGTATAATATGTAAAGCATTGCCTTACTCCTAGTACTATAAAAAATAAAATCTCTTGGTTAATACAAAAACTGATCATGCGCTCTAAGAAGAAAACGCCATAGCTATTATCGATTTATGATAATTGACATAATTTTGCGTTTGTGTTTTGCAATATCGACTGAGGCTGTGCCTTATAACGGATTAGTAAGCATAACCACGCAGTCTTCATTTTGCTCTATTTATAAAAGCTTCATGTTAGTTGTAGTTGAACGTGCATGGGATCTAAATAGCTGCTTTTTAGATAAACCTGCCTATGCTTGGATAATGGCTTAATGGCCCCATATTTCTAGCTTGTTGCTCTCTTTGCTATGGAAAACACTTACGCAGGTGTCGATAACCAAACAATTTAAACACTAACTGCCATCGAACTCGACTAAATAATTCTGGAATGTGTTACTAAACTTTAGTGAGTTTGAAAACACAAGAGAACGAAAGATATAGATGCGTACAATACAATCAGATTTCATCCACCATTCATAAGCAAATCACAATTAGTAACAAACATCTCAATAGTTAATATTTATAATTATCAATATCTTTAACTAGAACTCATCAAAAATATTGTTTACAGGATTTCCTTTCATCAAACCACCTAATTTTTGAAAATCATTGATGGTGGTGCATATACTCGAGCACCGATCTTTTATAACTACATATGCACTACTGTCGTTAATCGCAGGCTCGAACATCAGTCTACAAATAACCAGCCCATATTGACAGCTTGAAGCTTACACTATGAGTAACCCCACTTCTCTCTATTTCTCACGCCAACCAAGAGAATCGCTTGTGCCAGAGGCGTCGATGTCTCAAAGTTATTTAGAAATTAAATAAAAGTCTGGGCGCAAAATAAAACAACGTAGCACGCTTAATCTAAGAATAATACATCCGAATGTATGCGAGACGTTTAAATACAAAAGATGATTGATGGCTCCCCGCAGCATTACACCTTTCGGATGAATTGTGATTGACAGGTACAAGAATTTTATGTTTATATTTAGCTTACAATAGGTGCATTCGAAATATTATTTGCATAATTCTGGTATGTGTGAGAGTGATATAGAACAATTGAAATGTATATAAGCTTGCTGTCCTGAATGTTGATCACGATGCGAATTCTGAAGTTAACGTTCGACTAAAGCTTTGATAATTGTACATATGTGATATAAATAACTGTTCATATAAACTGCTGTAGTGATTACATAAAAAATCAACGCTTCAAAATTAAGCTAATTAAGAAGATAACATCGTAGTTTAAGAAGCTGGTAATTGTACTGTTAGCGAAGATCAGGAAGTAACTTGTGAGGGCTTTTAGAAATTTTATTGTATAATCAGTTTGAAAATAAAGAACTGTTGTTTTGCAAATAGAGTTTTCGTTACAATATACAAAGTTTCAGCACTTACTCGTATATGTGACGATCCACTCAATCCTTGAGCACAAATTAATTGGAGAGACAGTCCAAAAGATAATAAACGCATATGCCTATTTCTATAAACAAATTCAAGGTTATAAAAACTCTCTTCTACAGCTGAATAAAAAATTGCTTTTTTGTCGTAAACTCAGAACTATACAAATGATGCTCAATATACCCCAAATACTTTGTAGTATTGAAATAAAGATTCAAATTAATGAGCTCAACAATTTTGAGATGACATAAATTATAACAGTTGAGAAAGAAATCTAACGACAAAGGAATGTCTACTTACAATAACTCAGACGCCTTGTAGAGTAATTATTAAACAATTTAATCTGGTAACACAAGAATGTTGTTGTGTACATACATTTGCAATACCGTGGACTACAGAACTACTTAATGTAATAATATTATTATCTGTCAGCGTTCTCTAATTATGACATTTCCTTACTTAAGAATACATATTGCAAAAAAGTGCATAGTTGGGTCAATTCTAATAGCAACTATTATCATAAGTGCATTTTGTATTATAATCTACTGAAGAGTACATGTAAGACACTAAGCTATGGTTTTCAAGAAAACGTCTTTGCATTAATTGTTATCAGTAAATGACATAGATGTGTTCAGTTTAATTTAGCTAGTATGAGTGTCAAGGAACATGGCGATCTAAATTACAAAAGCGAACCACATTACAGTCTTCTCGGTAATATCAGAGGTTGTGGTTGCTGTGGTCGGCAAATTCACCCGCAGAAGAGACTCTAGAACACGGTAATTGTACATGATGAGGCAGAAGAAGATTGAATCGTTTCTGCATACCTTCACAAGCCACGGCACCGGTAAAAGCTGACCAATTCACTAGCGGGGAACTTCCCAAGAATGATATTGTACTCCTACCTATCCAAAACAGTACTCTCATCATTGGTCGACGATCATACGGCGGCCATTAACAATCAACCGCAAAATATCCAATAGAAAGTTGCGCAAATATTCAGAAAACAGTGCTTAATTTAAACAAACAAATTATGTGGATACATACCAAAGTTAAATACTAAAAGATTTGGTACGTGTCAAAATTGCATGTAACAAATCTTGAAACTCCAAAATTCCAAATTTCCAAAATTCCAAAATTATATGAGAATTTGAAAGAAAAAAGTACTGAAAATACAATTTAGTTCCTTGACCTAAACATGTTGAAACACGAATCCAAACCGATAATGCTTCAGTCATAAAGATAGCTTTTAGTGACGGGATTAATTGTTCTATTAGTAATAAGTCATTATATTCGTACTAACGCTACAGTCGCAACAATAATTAGAACCGATGCAACTTAAGCAATTAGAGAATCTGATAGATAAAGGTGTGTCCAAAGCAAGTGGCTGTATGAATATGTCACAAACTTTCGTAATCTTAGCACGAAATCGGCATACAGATACGGAATCTTCAAAATACGGGTACTGGGAGAAAGAAAACTTGCAACAATTCACAATCTAACGATGAGAAAAACCAAACGTACACAGCTTCAAGAACTAGAAATTTCTACAGATAAAATACTAGAAAAATAGTTTGTGACAAATCTGTCTGAAGAAGGATTGAGGGCTGAATATCGTACATGCAGATTCCATAGGGAAATAAGATAATAAGATTTTAAACTGAAAGTGTATAACGCCTTCCGGTTACTTTAGATAGAAACCGAACAGAAAAGGAAAAATTTATCTTAAACAGGCAGAATAAATACTGATGCACCCTGTATATTATGATTTCACGAACAGAAGTGTTCAGGAAGCATGACATTTCAATAAATTCTAGTTCAATAAAGGAAATTCATGCAATAAACAAGAGTTCAAATATACAGATTCAAGCATGAGTAATTACCGCAAACAGACCAATTGAAAAGGAAATTTTTTTCATATTCATATTACTTTAAAAAGTTTTTAGAAAATTAATGAGTAAAACAACAGTGGGATTATGAACATGCGTGTTTCATATAATAATTACTACATAAAAATATTTTTCAAAACTATAGGACAATAATTCCAGACAAGGAAACATTCATATTATTAGAATGTAGTTTAATCACTTAAATACAAAAAATGATTTAATGGAATTCACAAATATCATGTTACAAATGATCTCACCAGGAATAATAAAATAAAATATACATTAACGATATAATATACCTATTTGCAGGATTGCTAAAATCATACGATAATATTAGTCACGATAACATTTTTTTATTATTTGATTCTATAGGGGCCCACTTCCGCATCACTGTAGTTAACCAGTGTAACCTTAATTTGTTACGAGATTCCCGCCTCTTCTGAGCAATTCAAAATTTAACAGTCACCATTAACATTCTACATATAAATTACTAGGAAAATAGTTTGTGGCCAAACTGTCTGATGCAGGTTATCCTCAACTCTCCCACGGATGCAGATTCTGTAGGAAAATAGGATGATCAGAATTTTTGAAGCTAGACGTTGTCTATTTACCAAGGGGTTTGATTTTTATTTATTACGTGTGGTGTCCGAATATCGAATGGAAGAAAAAGGACAGCCATACCAAAAAATTTAGGGGACGCAACAATTACTTTTGATGGGAAAACGTTGTGAAAGCCGAACCGATTTGGTATATTTGGTATATGTATGTAGTATGTAGCGTATGTAGTGTCTTCATGAGTAGTAATATTCGTTAAGTATGACATTTCAATAAATTATTAGTTCTATTAAACGAATTTCAGATCATAAACTTAAAACAACAAAAGCATAGAACTTTTTAAAATTGTAGTAAAATAAAGTAAAATTAATGTTACATGGAAACATGGGTAGATACAATACAAAGTAAATCCTAAACAATATCATAAGCATATTCGTACAATGTGGTAATTACCTAAACTCAAGCGCTTAGTTAGTGGAACTCGCTAATATCAAGTTACAGATAATTAATCGTATCATTCAATAGAAAGTATAAATGTTTTCAATGTATTTATTCAGATTGATGATAAAATGCAATAGCCGTGGTTGCATGACCTTTATATGATGTCACCATGAGTTTACGCTTGATTCACGTGATTAGAATATTGTACAACAACCCCCGCGAATGCATAAAAAAGTGAAGAAAATGATAGGCATGAGACGGTGGGCAGAAAACCATGAAATTAATTATTCACGAACCATAAACAAAAACACATGTGAGAGTGATTGTTAAGCGCTTAAAAGAGTACATCTCTTTGGTGATGAACTAACAAACAGGCGTTAACGTGGTGACATTCTGCGGATTTTCGGCAAAACCCACACTGTTAATAGATTTGGACGATTTGGTTCCAAGTAATAAACATTGGAAATAAGAACCTGATAGCAAACAAGTTTACTCTTGACTGAGTGGAATACTTTAGCCACCTAAAGGCGTAACATTGTAAGTCATAACTAATTAGAAATTGTTGCTCTTTGTTGGTGGCATTTATGTATGGTGTTTGTTACGTAGAACTTAGTTTGGTCAATGGGATCTCAATGTCTGTCCGCCGCCGTCATCGTTGGTTGTAAAATTTAGATTTTAAAATCGAATAACTCGGAAAAGAAATGAGATATCGAATAGTGTATAGTATATTCGTAATCAGCGTAAAAAACTGAATAAGATTCATATATATTATATATTATAAAATCACGGGAACCCTGTGACGAACGACGGCGACGGACAGACATTGAGATCCCATTAACCAAACTAAGTTTGGTTGATTATAGAACGTCCACGCTTAATTAAATATAGTGTTAATTTATTATAGATATGACATAGACATTGCAGTTTTAATCGAAAATTTGAAAGGTGTTATAAATTATTATAGTTGAATCATCAAGGCGATGGTTAATTAAATACGAACTGATTATGGAATTTTACAATTCTGTATGTGTATTTGTTTACAGGAACATCGTTATGTCGCTGATGTTTGAAGTGATGTAACTTTAAAACTTTGAATGTATACCTGTTTACAAGAATAATGAAATAATGATGTATTATAATAAATGCAAATGACGCTGCAAGTTGAAATTTGTTGATTTATATGTTTAAACAGATAGGTAGCATTTTGCAATAGGAAGCCCATTTCACCAGGAGGTTGACGTAATTAAAATCCCCAGGAATACTCATCATTAAAAGATTCTCACTACACTAGACTAGGCGAGTTGGCGCCTATGATTTACGACAGGTTGAAAGCCTTTCAAGGTACGTGTATTGGCAACGCAGCTTGAAAAGGGACATAGTTATTTGGTACTTTATTCGATTTTGTTGTTCCATTTATTTAATTGTTTATACAGACACCCACTCCCGCAGCACTGAAGTTAGTCGGTGCACCTTTAATTTGTTACGGAATTCCCGCACCTTCTGGGCAATGATACATTTTATAATTTAACGTTTTATCCACACATAACAATATCACCACGCTGATGAGTTGAAAATACACCAAAACCGATCAATGGTTCTCTCTTTGCAAATTGCAAACAAACACAATAAATATTTTGAAATATTGAATAAGTAAATATTATTCACTTCTACCTAATTATTTCGATTATACACAATTTTTACAGCAAAATTCGCAAACAACTCTAACAAAATTTTAATTTTCTTATTTACGAAGCATCCACTAATTTTGAAGCTTTTTGCTGTTTTCTTTGTGACCAATAGGAAAAACAATTAATGATACAATATCGACTCTGCGTAGAATAAAGGTAGAGGCAAATCACTTTAAGAAGAACCAAGGGCATTTGACAGATTGGGCAGAAATGTAGTAACAGTGACGTACTTGAGTTATTGCGGTGATGTTAGGGGGATGCGTTTTATAAGTACTCCTGCACACAATAACAAAACGACCTAATTTAGTTCTAAAAAGAACTATTTTATAGCAGTAAATGAAATAATATACAAAGGCTAGAAATACAACTGATGTATCCGTGGCGTAGTTGGTATGCGTGTGGCTAATATGCGCAAGGTCCCGGGTTCGAATCCCGACACGGTCCACTTGAAAAATGTTAAAAAAGCATTATTCACGGAAATATTCTCTGGTTTGGATGAGAAGTAAAATGGAGGTTCTATGTATGAGTATTGTCACGCATGTTAAATATTCCTACCTTGCTTGGCACAGCATGAGTTCGGCAAAATAAAAAATTTTGCAGGTTAAAAAACTCACTTCCTAGCCAATGTAGTGCCTTCGGGTGAAGCATTGGAAAAAAATGAAAAGTAGTGAGGTAAATATCAGAATGTTAAACCAACAGAAAGCAAAACACCCTTGACACTTAGGCTGTGTTCTACAACGCAAGTCTAGGTGGACACAAGGTAATTTCTAATTGGTTGATTATACAAAATTCCACGTCACTGAAACCTGAATACCGCAATTCTTAATTACATATAATGAACTTTCCCAAACCTCTTCAGACGTATTGAGTAGCAGCATTCCAAAACTTGTAAAAAGCATAAATTTCACCCTATCAGATTTACCATGTTCAAGAAGACGATTTTGGTCGAAATTTTGAATTCTCTGAGAATATGAGTGAACAAACAAGTAGCAATTCGTTTTATTTTTAGTTCTTACTTCCGGCGGTGTTAATTTTCCTAAGTGAAATCATCGAAGAAGACCACGACTTAATATTTCTTGAAAGTATCTACTTCGTAAGAAATTTTCTCAAAAACTACTCCACCAATTTTGAAAAATCGGTAATCCCTAAAAGGAGTTTGATGCCCTGAAAAATGAGATAATCCAAGCTCCTTTTCTATATTATCATTCGAGCCATTTTTGTATATTAAATTACAAGGCGACGAAAAACAATATTTTACTAAGGGGACGAAGCGACAAGTTTGAAATACAACGCAAAAAGAGTCCCTCTGCAAATAAAAGTAAACGGGTTCTAAATATTTTTCTATCACACACTTCGCGCTCCTTGGCGAAAAACATCCCACATGAACAGAAATCGAACACGGGACCTTCGGTTCGCGAGATGGGTACCATACCATAGCACTAATTCACTCTTCGACAATCGTTATGTAAATAGAATTGATGAACGATGCCGAATTTGTTCGCTAAGCGTCCGCATTTTGGAATGAAACGTTTTAATTGATAAACTGGTACCTTCGTTCATAGGTGATTATGCGAAAAATAACAGAGACGTATAAATTTTAACAAATACTCGTAATTAACGGATTTCGTCTTAAATTTATATAAAATTGTTGTTTCGAGTACATCTTTACATTGACATAAGTAGAGGATATGGCGCTTTCTAGTGCAGTGTCGTTTCTACCGCTGCCAGTTACATATTCCCCATATTAAAATGTATATAAAATTAAACACATTTATTATGTCTTAGTAATAGCATGTTACATTATATTAACTAAAGGTTATAATTAAAGGTTAATAAGAGTTCATATCAGAAATAAGAAAGCAAATAACTACTTTGTATTCCAGGCGCAACCTGATACTGCAGGTGCAGAAACTGTGAATTACAATAAAGCAATCTTAATTAAAATTACGTAGAATAAGACATTGTATGATTATCGAGAAACTGCAGACAGCAAGATCTGCACTTTCCCACAAGATGAAGTGAAGTCAAAGGCTACATAAATACTGTGAGAAACCTCTGATCGTCAGTCAATCTTCGAACTTCATAACTATAACATTCTTGGTGATTCAAGCTAATCACCGTAATTTTTAATTATTGATTATTGATTTATTAACTTCAAGTATTTTTGTCAATTTCAATTAAAAAATATACACGTCTAAGTTGTAGTAACAAAAATAAGTCATTTTTTGTAATTATACAATTAAAAATTAATTTAATAAAAGTGTTTTTGGCGACAAAATTTTTTAAAAAGAAGCTCCCAAAGACCCAAAACCTATCTCCCCGCGCTACTAAATCCCAAGGAGGTGGAGGCTATAATTCGTATAGGTTCATATACGTAATAAATTGCTATTCCTTCAAGTAACATGTTTCAACTACCTTTCAAAGTCACCTTTGACTGTTGCGAGAAACCCTATAATTAATAATCAACTTCTAATTTTAATTTCTATTGATACCTAATATAAAAGATATATTTCTGCACACAAAATACCACCATTTCTTTCTATCCTGAGTTGTTTTTAACTTATCTGATTTAATTCCTATTTTATTATTTACAACCATATGTTCTTCTTGTAGATCCTTTTGTAACCAATAATTGGATACGTAAAGCGCTTCTTAATTTTCGCAATTGGAGAATATAAGACATTGTTTCTGTGCTCTACTTTATTAACTCCAGCAATAACAAGTTCTGTCCTCCATTTATTTGCTCCAGTCTTCGGCACTTCGTAATATGTACTGCCCTCTTGCTTCTTCCATTATAATTTCGTTTTTTCTACCTATTTCTGTGTAAAGGATATATCCTCCATGTTTTTCCAGACATCTGAAAAAACCTTAAGCCCTCTGCTTTCGAAAGTGAGCGAACTTTATATGTTGTAATAACATTAGTTCTAAATGTTGCAACATGCTCTTCTGTAGACAGGTAAATCAAATTCATTCCGCTAAATTAACATGTATGCTTGTTTTGTAAGCTCTTCGCTCGCATCGTACATCTTAGTACACTGGGTTTTGTAAAATTTCTTTAAAAAATACACATCCTTATGCCCATTTTTCTCCGCAAGAACTATAGGAATAAGTTTCTTAGTTATTAATTGTAAATGCAGAAACGTTCTATACGCCAGGTGTGTACTAATTTTTCCAGTGGGTTTTAATATGATTTATTAATCTCTATTTTAGTTGTGCCATCTTGCATTTTTTATTTAATGTTTACAGTTTACCTCGTACTGTCATTCTCCTTTATAAATCTACTTCTTCCAATTCTAGTTTTCCTTCCTTAATTGATAGCATACAAATAACCGATACATGTTCTATTTCTTTTACGACGTACGGTAATTTTTTTTTGCAAGTATTGGTTCTTTTCTTAAAACCTTGGGCAATGCCTTACTCGTAGCAATCAGTCCTAGATCGTCGAAGTTTACATCTTCTCAAATTGTCAAGAAGGGTGTTCTAGGATTTGCGAAAAACGTGCCTCCAACTTTAAATAAACACTTCATTGTAATTCGTACGCCGTTCGATCCATTTTCCACAACTTCTATGTAATTAATCGGTACAAAATTAAAACTGAATGAGGATATTGCGTAATTTATTATTTTGTATGTGTTCTTAACACTGACTTGTAATTTAAACTGCAATTCAATCAGTTTTTGTATTACTGTTTCCCCAATAAACGTCCTGCAAAATGTTATTAAATACAAAACAGTTGCTTCTCCAGTGCATTTCACAGTATAATTTGGTATCACCAACAAAGTTAGAACATTTTTTAGTGGAACATATACATTATCTACTGTATAACAATTTCCAACCGTGTAGCTATGTATTGTTACTTCTAGTCACGTAATACCATGTTCTTTAGTCATAGTAGATCTAAATATCTGCTTTAATTGAGCATCCGGGCAGTTGATAAAATCCACTATACATGATTCCCTATTTGCTTGTTAAAGCCTGGATTGGTTACTTGACATATAAACTTGTTATATATCTTGATGTGACTATTGCAATTTAACCACGTTAAGCAATCTTTGCCAGCTGTTTGATCATTATCCAAGATTGCATTATCGTGTTCTGTATGTTCTCCATAGAAGGTCAAGTTAAAGTAATTCGTGAAGTATCGACCATTTCCGCCGTGTTTAATATCCCACTAAAATCTTGGGTTACATTCAGATCTGGTAAACAGTAATGTTCGTTTATTCGAGTTAGACATTTGTATTTACTACGTTAACGTTAAACTATTTTTAATTCTCCAATACTAAACTCATGTAGTCTGTTTCTACCCCCTTCGAATATTAACTTACGTAGGAATAATGCTATTTATACTTGATAGAGCAAGAACCAATGGATGTCGACGACATGCGAACAAAGTCGAAAATTACGTTGGAAATGAAAGTGTTTTTCTATATTATCTAAAGAAAAATTACAATTGGAAGTTGCGTATTAATAATAGGACTTCCAACAATACTCCAAGAAAGATACACTTAAACGAAGACCTTAAAAGGTAGTTGAAAGCATACAAATGTCCATTTATTACCTAAATGACGACGTAAGTTAGATGGGTAAGGTGTGTTGCAAATATTCGTGTGGTGGTGTGAAGTATGTGTCGCGATAGTGTGAAGCGCTCAGGAGACGCTGAGGCGTCACGGTATTGTGGGTTGCCTAATATAGAATAGAACGCAAACATTTACGTGGTAGTAGTGTTAAGGAGGTAATGGATTCAAGAGGAGGAGGCGTTAGAAGGCACTGAGGTGGAGGCGTTGCACCAGGATGCCCTTCTTCTACTACTCACAAGTATGCGTATAATTAGCCGATGCAAATTATCGACATTCTTTCGAGTAACCCGCGAGATGGAGATGCCTGTAGGAATAGTTGAGTTAAAAATTTTTCCCCACGTACGATGCAGGGAGTGTAAAAAAATTGGTAAAAATGTTATATTCTGTAATTGGTTTTTGTGTTTTCGGGGTTAAGAAACGGCTAATGCTAAAGCTCTCGACGGTTTTCGTTCGCGTTCCAAAAATTTGCGCTCGTATCCAAAAACCGATGTTCGTCAGAAATCTTCTAGGACCTCTCATTTTTGTGGAGAAACGAACTCCTCATGATTTTTCGATTTACAACCTCATCATTTAAATTTATTTCTCGAGCAACGATGATCTTCGTTTCAACTTAATTTTAACTCCAACTAACAAACAACCTAAATGTCAGAATAAACTTTTTTACCAGAATAGAAATTCAAATCAATTTTCAAAATTTTAAGGTTACAAAAAGCTCTTAACACTATCACATTTCATTTGTCACTCATAAGAAATTCATTGCAATTAGTAAAGTTACAAGGTTTTCTAGATTTAGAGGTTTCCTAGAATTAGGCTATAAAGCGAGATTACTTCGGCGCAGTGCTTGGTGCTAATTCCTTAATTTATGTGTTACCCCAGTTTCATTTAAAATTGTTTCAGAAACGTTTGTCTTGATGTTCAGGAAATGTAAGTGCTTCATGAGATTTCTGCTTTCTGTAAATTGCGGCATCAAGCAGAGATACCTCATTATAGCGTTTTATTACTAAATATATTCCCATACATAATAATTACTATCCTGGAATATTGTACTCCAATCTACGATTAGTCACTGTTGCGGATGAAATGAAGAGGTCAGAAAAGAATCTAAGTAAGTTTTCTATTCGTTATGTTCTAACAGCGTTTCCAAGGTATTTGTTTGGTCAGGCAACCATAGGTGTTGTTCCAGAATGTTCGAGCTCATTTGCAACTCGGTGTTTAACTAATGACGCCAAGTTTCTCTTTGTTTGCTAATTTCAATAATCTTTCAACATAAATGATACGGCAGGATTACGCCTATTTGTAATCGTGCTATACAATTACAATAGCACTCTAGTAAACCATTTATATTAAAACTACGTAAAAATAGTCTGCTACAAAGAATACCATTAAAACGACAAGAAATAACTCTCATACGCAATACATGAAAATTTTCCTTATGTGTACCTTCTATGAATGTAAAAGAGATAGACAAAACATATTCATTAGGCTAATTACATTTGGTTATTTAGAGCTTACGTTCCTTAACTCTTTTTTAATTATCTTGGTTTTAGTTTCATTACAATACAGCAATTTCGAAAATAAGTAGTGTGCATAGTTTTGACGTAACAATTTACTGTCTATCCCACACATGTGATAAGTACGTCATGATTGTTATTCATCTTTTCAATTAGCCATTTCCATTATCGCGCTTAGCGCTTTAACTTTCTAACCTAATTATTAACCCTATTAACTAAGCTTACCATTAATAGTGTTCGCTCCTTTTAATCCTATTAATTCACGATTATCCGCTTCGCAAGATAGGTTTTGGGCCTTTGGGCGCTTCTTTTTAAAAAGACATTTATTTCCAAAAACACTTCTATCAAATTTATTTATACAGTAATTACAAAAATGGTTTAACAACTTGTACGTTATGTTCATTAACGTTTTCTTATTAAATTACTCAAAATTAAAATTACAATTGTGGTGAGTAGCTTGAACAACCAACAATGCTAAAGTTATGAAGTTCGAGACGCACTGGCCATCAGTGGCTCCTCAAGGTATTTATGTAATCCCTGCTCTCGCATCATCTTGTGGGAAGTGCAGATCTCATGTCTGCTACTTCTTGATAGCATACAATGTCTTACTTCTTAGTAATCTTAATTATAAAAATTGCTTTCATTGTGTACTGCACCTGCAGTATCAGGTTGCGTCTGGAATATAAAGTAGTTGCTTCCGTTCTCCCGTCTGATATGAACTTTCATTAACCTTTTATAACGTGCCCTTCAATTATACAATGTAACATTCTATTTCCTAAGACTTAATAATTATATTTATATTTGTATGCATATTAATTGGGGGATATGTAACTCGTGTCGTTAACCGCTTGGTAGTATGACGACTGTCGTTCGTGACGGTACTAATTCAACTTAATTATAAAGTTGTTAGAGTCTATCGCTTACAATCAGTAAAAAACCTGTTCAGGTTCCGTCTATGTAAAGTGATTAGTACAAGCAATACTTCCTCCTTTCCCTTCTCCAATATTGCTTTATTTTCAACATCCACGGATTAACTGAGAGTAAATGATTACTTCTGTTTTCGTTTCTTGTATGCTATGCACTTTAATCGAATTAACTAACAAACCATGTGCCTAGTTCTAAAATAGCATCGAAGCGACTACATTTTTGATCTTTACGAGCATGGGATGTTAGTTTTAACGATAGTTTCGTGTACAGATTTCATTTCTTGTTTCAAAAGAATTATTTATCATTCAAGCGGTATCTGCCTAAAGGTCGACGGTCAACGTTTATTCAAGGTTATCAAACCAGGTGTTGTGCATTCCATTAACCTGTAACGTTTCAATAGCAACGACTTTGTTTATATTCTAAGTAATGAATGGGTGTTTATAAACATTGCAAACGTAATTTCTATTCGTGACGATTTATTTCGGTATACCTAAAATTTATGATTGCAACTTAATTTGATTAATTAATTTAAATTCATTCGCACTATTGTTAGTGGACCTTGCTACAATTACTAAACAATTTTGCGAATCCTACTTTCATTACGATTTTTTGAAATTATTATTGCTTCAAAAGTCCAATTAGAAGCTAGATTAGAGAGCAATTTCAGTAGGATAATGGAAATGGTTGATTATGCCAAAACTTCTAGTTTGTCCAAGTTGCATACGTTACTAAGGTACTACGCTTGGATAAATTAAAAATTATCTGTGACGCAAGTTATGTATCTCCCAATCTATGTATGTATAATAAAATAGAAGTTATTAAGAATTATTAGAAATTGTTAAAGAAATTATTAAGTCAAGTGCAACAATGTAATTCAATGATAAACCAGAGAGGTTATTGAAAGTTCACAAGCAACTTGTGAGAACGCATGCAATGCATTGTATTCCAGACAGTACGCGATACTGCAGGTGCAGGTCGCAGACAGTTAAGAACCGCGATTACTTAGAAAGTAAGATTGTTACATTGTATAATGAATAGTTAAGAAATAAGCAGAGATGAGCTCTGCAAGTTCCCACAGACATGTATGGGGCAGGGACAACGTAAATACCCCGGGAGCCCTAAAACCGTCAGTCAGTCTACAGTATTTCAACTTTAGCATTGCCGTCTGCTTAGGCTACTCACTCATATTACACTCCAATTATTGATTAATTTTCCACCTAGAGTATCTTAAATCAGTTCGTCAAAATTCAATTGTAATTTCTGTTTAAATCAAATAAATTGCTACGAAGATTTTGGAAGAAGTTTTTAAAAACACCGCTACCAAAGCCCGAAACGTAACTCGCATTGCATAATGAAATAATAAATTACAATTAGCGGGTGAAGCCAAGCTTCAGGTCTGCTTTCGATGATCTGTCGGATGTCATTAGCGCGAGATATTTGGACATCAAGGAGCGGCCTATCACTGGCTCTGAGCCAAAGCAATCAGGTACTTCTAATAATTCGTTTACTCATTTGAAACCTCACCTAGATACCAACTTTTTTCGGTCAAGTGGCACAATAGTCCATTTTGTATATCTTGTGAATTCCAACTCGGTCTTGCCTACGGCTACTAAATTTATCTATCTTTGCTCCCTGCTTATGGGTGAAGCTTTGGCTAGTATTTCTTATCTCGAATTACTTCAGGAGCTATACGATAAGGCTTGGAAAAAATTGGTAGATTGTTACGACGATCCAAATCGGATAATTAATTTCTTTTTAAATAAAATTTTGCAATACAAATATAGTGACTCTCTTCTGATTTTATTAACTTTTATTTCAACGCGACAAGTACTATGAAGACAGCCCCGATTGCCCTTTGCCTTCTTTATACTACCGAAACCTACAGTTCAAAACTCAAAATGCATTCGATATGAAGGTAGGTTCGGTTTTTACTACTTCATAACAACTTTCTGTTTTTGGAATTTGCAAAGCAAAACTTCTGAGCTGTAAGAAGACTTAAAACTAGAAATGGATTTCAAATCAAATACAATAGTTCCATCTAAATTTAAATTTAGTCCAAACAAATCTTTACTTGTTAAATATGCTTTGACTGCCGCTAAGGGAAAATTAGACGATCTTTATTTATTGGGAAGGTGATTATAAAATTTATGAACGTTTGAGTTTCAGGTTCATGCGGTTCTAAGGGAAGTTGTATTAATTGTTCATCGCGTAAACATCATACTTTATTACAATCTATCTCGAGCAATATCCCGGTGCTCCTTCAAATACTTTACAAGTTGTAGAGGATCCTTAAATTAGCCCCCCCCCCGCAGTTACTTCTACTTGTATTGTCTGTAATACTCTCGAAAATTGAGTGCTACTGAGCACTATGCAAGATAAATTCAGTGCGCTCCAAAGGTGTAGTAGATTGTCTCGAGAGCTAATGAATTTTAGCGCATCTATTTTTCCTGAAATTACGGGAAACGTTCCTGGTGGTTCAGTCCTTCAGAGGTTTCTAACAAATTTCATAATATAGAAGTAGCCGACCCTAGGTTTTAAGAAATCCGCTCCGGTGGATTTGCTCTTAGAGCCTAAATATCTGCTCAAATATTATTTTCGGAATATTCAGAGATTATTCAGGTGTACCCCACTGCGGTGATAACCATGTTTGGGTATATTAAGTTGAAACAAATGTCTGACGTACACAATCCTTCTAATTTTATTTCGCTTTTTGTGGTTTCCGAAACTTTGGATAAAGAAGTCCAAAGATTCTGGGAAGTGGAGACAGTTGATATGTTTCAGACTATTTTTCCTGAAAATGCGTATTGCAAATAACAATTTTTGGGGCCACATTCCCGTGACGAAAAAATCTTAACCATTTAATAGGAGCGTCCCTTCTCTTGGACGTAATAGTCTTAATACTTACAAAGGCTACGTTAATTTGGAAATACGTTTGTCTCGCTTCCCGGAACGGAAACAAATTAACAGGAATTTCTTCAAGAATACATTTCCCTAGGACACATAGAGATCGCTAATAAACCTTAGGACTTTGTAATGCAGTACCACGCTGTTTTAAGGACGAGCGATAGCACTACCAAATTTCGTGTAATGTTCAACGGTTCTGCTCCAGATTCCTCAAATTATCGCTCTATGAACTGTTATACCTCGGTACCAAACTTCAAAGAAGTTTGAAAGAAATCATTTCTTCTTTTCGGTTTCATAACATTGCGGCATGTGCAGACATCCGGCAAATTTTGGTTCATCCTACAGATCGTTAATACCAACACATTTTTTGGCGACCTTCTACTGCGGAAAGTATCCTCGAATACGAGCTAAGGACTCTTACCTATGGTATAGCCTCTGCTGCGCAACGCGTTGTTTGTCAATTAGTGATTGATGAGGGCGGCGCTTACGTTATGGCTTCAGTAGTCCCGCTTAATCATTCCTATATGGATGATATAATTTATGTTGCTGACACTCCAGCAGCGGCAAATCAACTTCAAGCTGAGTTGATTAAACTCCATTCTTTGAGGAGGATTCAACTCTGCTGCAGGATTTCACGGAAACTGATCTCGAATCTGAGTTGACCTTTTTGATTAGGCTAGCGGAACTAAAATTTTACGTCTGATATGGAATCCTACGTCTTCTACTTTGCTTATTATGTGGTTCCTTTCAAGGGCCTTTTACGAAAAGAACCAAACTTTCTTATACGGTCCGTATTTTTGATCCCTTGGGGTGGTTAACCACTGTCATTTTCCTTATCAAATACTTTTTGTAACAATTGTGGATAACACTCCTGATTCCGCTTGCTGTGTCGAATGGGAACAATTATGCGTTCAATTTCCCTAATTATCGCAGATAAAAATTTCTCGCAAGTTGTCGCTTCCAAATGGTAGTTATTATCCTTTAGGATTTTGTGATGCTAGTGAGAGGGGTTATTCAGTCGGTATCTATCTTTATGTAGTTGCAGGTAATTCTGCCTCTTGCAAGTCAAGAGTGAAGTTGTCCCATTAAAATCTATTACCATTCCGCGTATGGAGCTTTTAGGTGCCCTTTTGTTAGCTATTTTCTATCGCAGCTAACTATCGCGTATATTCTATTCATGAAGTCAACTTGTTCATTGATTCTCAAGTGGTTCTTACATGGCTAAGGACTCCTTATATACTTAACTCCTTTGTAGGTAACCGCTTAGATAGCATTCTTAACTATACCCAAATTTCACAATGGAACCATATTTCTAGTAAAATGAATCCTGTCCACCTGGGCTCTCATGGTCTGATCCCGTGCCCGCTCATAATCATTTATGGTAGCATGGGAGTACTGCTATCTCCGGTCTTACATTGGAACGGTTTTGCGAATCTTTCGTGCTTTTAATCCCGGTTCCTCAACTCAAATCTCAACCCAAAATTCTAATTTCTGCTACACCGGAAAATTTCTGCAAATTTATGAAAAATCTTTCTCTTTAATTTCATTACATACGGTTTCGCACATTAATAGATCTATATATAATTGTCGTCACTCAGGTAAAAAAATTAGCTGGCATTATTACTTCGGATGAACTTAAAAATTCCTTGTTAACACTGGTGAAGCTAATACAAAGGCCGCATTATGATTTTTAAATTAATTAAATGGACATGGGTAAACCTTCTTCTGGTTCTATACGAAAACTTTCGCGCCTTTCTTGGGTTCTGAAAGGGTTGCTCAGGATGGGCTTTGTAACGCCCAGATGCTGTTGCTGTCTAAACGTTCACCGCTTTCTTTCCTCATATGTGATCATTATCACGTTATTTTGCATTCTGGTCCTTCGAAACTCAAGCTTTGATTCAATGCAAGTTTTGGATCGTAGGATTACGATACTTAATTCAGCACCGAATTCACAAGTGTTTGCTCCCTGTTTTCGGTTTGATTCAAACCTCGACAGCCAGTTACGGTGTTACCAGGATGACCTCCGTAAAAACAACGGGTGGCTTACTCGCGCGTCCTATAAATAAACTTATTATTTCTGAGAGACGAGTAATTTTCTTGCAACTTTTATTCAGTCAGTCTTCCTAATAATTCTAAAATTAATTAGTATTTATTTACTTTCAGATTTCCGCGTTTCGCGTACTCTCTCGTATTTCATTCAGTTTTGACAGATTTTTCTCTCGTGGTTTTATATAAATTTCAGATTTCTGCATTTCGCGTCCTGTCGCATATTTCATATAGTTTTTAAAGATTTTTCTTTCGTGGTACCCTTCGTCTTCCGGTCTCATTGTCCGTTTCCGTACCGGGTAGCCTTATTTCCGACTGGAAATCCAGTCCTAGTATCCTTTAGTTATTCAGCTTAAATTTGTTTAATTTTACGTGGGCGTATCTCAGCGCCTTTTACTTCTTTCGTATTAATTCGTGATTATCCGCTTCGCGTCGTTGACCGCCTGCTAGTATGACAATGACTGCCGTTCGTGACAGTACTATTTCAACTCGAATAATAAAGTTGTTAGAGCCTATCGATTACAATCAGTAAAAACCTGTTCGAGCTACGTCTGTGTAAAGTGGTTAGTACAAGCAATACTTCCTCCTTTCCCTTCGTCAATATTGCTTTAATTTCAGCATCCACGGACTAGCTGAGGGTAAGTGATTATTTCCGTTTTCATTTCTTGTATTCTTTGCATTTTAACCGAATCAACTAACAAACCATGCGCCTAGCTCTAAAATAGCATCAGAGCGACTACAAAAATGTTAATCTATCTATATCTGTATAAGAAGTTTCTAAAAATCATCTACATGGGGAAGGGTGTAATTCTTTGGCTTATTTCATAAGTAAAAATTTACATAAACATAGATCCTCAAACGCTTCGTTGCCGACCTACAGGGCGTTGAAAAAAAACATTACAGCAACGTTGGTAGTGACCTACTCCAGCCCTTATACATGCGACAATCTATGATTTCCGTGCGGGTTTGAACACCTCCCAACTATTTCTTACTGTTTCAAATGCATCTATTATTCGATTTCGTACATCATCAACGGTATTCGAGTATTAAAGACAAATCGTGCTACAAAAAATGCCTGCATGAGTATATCAGAGAATCACGTAGCATACGTCAAGCAACTTAATGACTAATATTTAAATGTCCACAGATTTTTCTGGTACTAGTGTCTGGATATTTTTCTATTTCATTTAGAACAGCTTCTTCGATCTGTGGAGCTCTAACAGTACATGGTCTACCTGCATCATTAGTATTCTTATTAAGAGTTCCAGTTTTTAGAGACACCTATAAATATCCGAAAATATTCGTTCATCAGGTATCATTCTATTGGTATAGCGCTCTATGTACAGACGTCTGGCTTCCCTTGAATTTCTATTCGCAAGACCATAGATGAAATGCCTCCAAGTCATTTCAGAATTTGTAAAATTTGGCATTATTATGTGATTATAATGAGTATTTAAAACACTTTTACACCTTACAATTTACACCTTAAACTTTTAATTTTATAAACATATACAGACCCAAGTTACGATACCAATTACGAAATGTAAAAATTTATAAAAACAGGAGATTATCTACAATATAAAGTCAGAGTCTACTAGCCATTTTAGAATTTTTTATTTTATCTAGCGATTTAGAGATAACTATTTTTGTTTTTTCCTCGAAACGGTCGCAGGTCTGAAAAAACCGCAACAGATCAAAAGGTTTCTACGAAAGCAGAAAATTCATTTTATATTTTAAAATCTATCAGTGGTCCACTGCAAGAAGTTCAGGGAGAGAAATGGGCGCATGACATAAAAAAATACCACCCTGTAGATTCTCACAACCTATTGACATGCCCAATGATCTTACAGCGTAATCTACTAGGTTATCATAAAGTAAGGGATATATTTTAAATCATTACAACTTTTTAATAAATTAAGTTAGTAACATAAAATAAACGAAATCTAGTTGCTTAATGAATGGGATTTTACCGTATCTATGAGAAACAAAAGCGTTGTCATAACAATTGTTGACACTAGTGTCAAAACGAAATTATTCAATTTGAAGTTTTATTTTGAAATTAAAACTCAAGTAAACGTTGAGTTCAAACGACTCAACTGTAATAACATGGATTTACAAACAAGAATTGGTTTAGTTCAGTGCTATTATGAATCCGGCAGAAATTACACCGCTGGATTACGAAGATTTCGCACGAGAATGGGTTTGAGAGCGGGACCCTGTCAAATGAAAGCGTACCGCAATTTGATACAAAATTTGAAAGAACAGGGTCTGTAACTGACTTACCAAGATCAGGAAGACCAATAATTAGTGATGTCCAAGTTGCAGAGGTTCTTCATGAAAATCAAGACATAGCCAGAAGCAATTCACTCGCAATCAGCAGTGCAAATGCGATATCCAAGCGATTGCAAATGCCGTATACCACGGTTTGGAAAATTTTACGCAAAATTCTAAACATGTATCCATATAAACTGAAAATGCTGTTTGAATTAAAGGACGCAGATTTGGCTACTAGGTACGATTTTTCTTTGCGAGTAATGGCTCAGATGGAAATTAAACCCGAATGGTTATCCCGTATTTTATGGACAGATGAGGCACATTTTACTCTGAATGGTGGAGTCAATACTCAAAACTGTAGAATCTGGTCTGCAGAAAATCCGCAACAAATCGTTCAAAAGGTCTTCATGACAAGAAAGTCACCGTTTGGTGCGGTTTTACAGCTGATTTTATTATTGGTCCGTATTTTTACGAGGAAATGCAGAATGGACAAGCCGTATCTGTAACTGTAAATGGTGAACGATACTTGCAAATGTTACAAAATTATGTTATTCCACAGCTGCAAAACGAGCACTACGGAATTGAAAACATCATTTTATGCAGGATGGAGCACCCCGCACATTTTTCGACCAGTCAAAGAATTGTTAACCAACGTTTTCAAGATCGCGTGTTAAGCAGACATTTCGTAAATTCATGGCCACCAAGATCACCTGATCTAAACCCAGCGGATTACTGGCTGTGGGGTTATTTAAAAGTTTAGTGTTTAGAAGACGACCAACTACGCTACAAGAATTAAAAGACAGTATTACGGAGCAAATTGGTACAATTCAACCAGAAATGTTACGAAATGCTGTGTACAATTTGGAGGTAAGGATGGTGATCTTACAACAACAAAATGGAGGTCATATTGAGCAATTGCCGTAACCTGTTTTGGGCATACTAAATCCATTTCATAAGCAATTAGATTTCATTTATTTCTTGTTATTAACTTAATTTGTTAAAAAGTTATCATAATTTAAAATATATCCCTTACTTTATGATAACCTTATATATTCCAAATTGATCGAAGTATCTCAAAAACTGCAAGAGATTTAGAGAAAAACTAAAAAATCCTGAAATTTCAACACCCTTTAGATCAATATCCTAGCGTTTACGGATCTATGTTAGTATGAATTTTTAATGATGAATAAACCACAGAATTACACCGTTCCGAATGTATATGATTTTTAGGAACACCTTGTATATAAGTTGATGAGATGAAATGGTGACTTAGACTTCTATGCAAAACCTAAATGATTATTTCAAATCAAGCAGTAATTGAAAGAAGAAAAATATAAGGTTCCGGGCAGGATTCAAACCTGTAACCTTCGGTGACCGCCAATGCGCTAGCCAATTGCACCACTGCGACGGGTAGTTACAATAAGAAAAATATGCAAATCCAAAACTTGTACATAATCATACATCAACCTAACTTTCAATTACATTTGGCATTTTTGTCAATCATATCGACAGCGTCTGGTTTATGACTTATGACGATAAAATACAGGAACACCGACCCTCAAATTCACGGCTATAAACCATCTATTCATTACAAATATTAGTAATTGCACAAGGCAAATTGACTTTTAATATTATAATAGTTAATAACATAAAATAATAATTTGGACTTTTATGCAAAGCCCAAATGATCATTTTAAATCGCACTAGTAATTGAAAGATGATAAATATAAGACCCTAGACAGGATTCAAACTTGTAGCCTTCGGCTTTGACTCCAATGTGCTAGCCTGGACGGGTGACTAAAATTCGAAATATATAACAATCTAAGTTATGTATACAACCATACATCAATCAACCTAACTTTCAATTACTTTTCGAAATTTTATCAATCATAATGATAGTATCGTATTTGGCTTGTCAGATATAGGTTCACAAATTAAAAAGCAAATGTGTTCTACGTGCAGAATGTAAGTATTAAACAGTAATTTTAATTACATTGTAAATAACTAAAAATAAATTAAATCAAGCAAATATCTAAAAGAAAGAAGTATCTAATTTGGGTTCGCTGATCGCATGAGATAGCGTATTTACAAGGCGTAGCTAAAGACGGTTTCTGCAACGCTACAAAGATGGGCAGTTAATGCTTCTGCTTTTGCGACGCTATAGAGACAGCAGGTAATGCTTTATGTGCTGTTGAACTCACGTACATTCGTTACATATTATGGACTAAATTACTGTTTCTTGCCTATGACAATATTTTATTGGATGATAACTTTATTTTTAGAAGATATTATTTTTCAGTAATTTCAAATTGGATATCGCAAGATAAATAACTAATTGTTTTATGGGAATATAAAATTCTGAAATATTTTCCAATATTATACGTCTTATTTTGAAAGTTAATCAAATACCATTTCAGATGTTGTAAAAAACTGTTAACCGTGCGATATTTATTTTCTATTTTTTAAATATCATATTATGATTTTATATAAATTTTGAACATTTGTAACGGGCATTTTTGTAATTTAACATTTTACGCTATCCTCAATTCATAAATACATTTCTACAAATTACTATTTTTATATTTGATATTTATTAACTCCTTAGGCGAGTGCATCGTACTATAATGAGTGGATTGCATCGTCCTTGTCTTGCCGTTCGTATAAATTTTGTTGCTTATGTGGATATACAGGTCTAGATAATAGACGATAAGAAGTGTAATAGCAACGAGTTGAATAAACAGATGGAGAGTTGAGTTTTGTTCTTTGTTCCGATATATTAAGTACGTTAAAAATACTGCTTCTTTCTGCTTTTGACAATAGTGAGAATTAATGCGGGATTAATTTTCGTATTGTTCCTGAACAAGCGCGGCACGATTTTGGTTGTTTTTCTTGCGAAGTAAAGGTTGTATATTAACTGTATAAAGTGTAGTTCTGATTCCTTTTGAAGGAAGTATGCTTGATAGGCCAACGTGTTTACTCGACCTGCACGTGCGTTTTACGGAACATTGACTTAGTGATACGCGTTGTTTTACTAATTTGTGGTTTTAGTTGTTTGTCTTGTGAAATAATAGTCGTAGAACTTGCTAAACTGACCGATTCTTTCTTTAGGATTAATGTGTGTGCGATCTAGTCTAGTGTCCCTTTGTTTTATCAGATTAGTGCATACTTTGGATTATTTAAATACAGTGGATACTGTAGTTTCTGCATTTTTCTAACACCAAAGAATCTAAAATAGATCATCGCTTGCGCGAATTTCGTTATTTGCGAAATATAACAGAATACCGGTTTACAAAGGTATTCGTTGAAGTTTCCCACTGCTTTTTGGAGGTTTATGAAAATAATATACATTTGATCCCAGTTGAAATTAAACTAGTGCTACAAAATATTTCGAAATTATTGTCTCAGGAAATAGAATTAACAAGAAATTTATCAACGCTACATAGTTCCGTCGCGTGATGGTGTCTGCTGCTAACCCCAGTGAAATGGATAGGTGTGATTAGTGTGACGTGTGATAAGTTCCATCAACACCCTCACAGTCCAGGGTGTAGTGCTTCGTTAGCGTAGGACATCGTGAATCTCACACTTCCGTTGCAAGGAACCGTTGCTGAAGGACTTTTGTAAGTTGAACTATTTCCTACTTGTTATTACTTTAAATATCTATCCGTTGCTTTACCATATCTTTGTCGTTCTGATACCTTTTGTTACGTTATTTTTTTCGTGGCTTCCACGTTGGGCGCCAAAAATGTTACGTTACGTAATTCGTGGCAGTCCCTGTTCGGGCGCCAAAGTTATGCTATGTTGGCTCGTAGCCGCGCGTAACACAAAGAAAAATCAAAGAAATGTCCGGGCTCAATCGGAGATTAGGGGGGGTTATAGAAAGCAGACTGACATATAATGTATGCGGCGGTAAGGAGTTAGTGACAATACCTGCAAGAAAATTAGTTAAGCAAACCTGAAAAAAAAAGAATAAGCATAGCAGCAATGAAACGTTTAAGTTATTCAGTACTTTGTAGAATGTAAAAAAAAACTGTTTGGATGATCTATATAATATAACAACGGTAAAAGCAGTACAAAAATTTTTAATACAAAGTGAGGTAATATTGGGGAGTAGCAGAAACGTTTCCTCACACACCAATTAAACATAAATCAGACAAAATGTTAACAAAAGATAAATAGGTAAGACACAATAGATATGAGTAATTCAGTAGTATTGATTTTTTTTCTTTCTTTATTTTTTTCTTAATAGTAGGCAAGTCTATTGTAAAAGGTATCAGAACGACAAAGATATGGCAAAGCAACGGATAGATATTTAAAGTAAGAATAAGTAGAAAATAGTTCAACTTACAAAGTCCTTCAGCAACGCTTCCTTGCAACGGAAGTGTGAGATTCACGATGTCCCGCACTAACGCAACACTTCACCTTTGACTGGGAGGGTGTTGATGGAACTTATCACACGTCACACTAATCACACCTACCCATTTCACTGGGGTTAGCAGCAGACACCATCACGCGACGGAACTATGTAGCATTGATAAATTTCTTGTTAATTCTATTTCCTGAGACAATAATTTCGAAATATCTTGTAGCACTAGTTTAATTTCAACTGGGATCAAATGTATATTATTTTCATAAACCTCTAAAAAGCAGTGGGAAACTTCAAACAATACCTTTGTAAACCGGTATTCTGTTATATTTCGCAAATAACGAAATTCGCGCAAGCGATGATCTATTTTAGATTCTTTGGTGTTAGAAAAATGCAGAAACTACAGTATCCACTGTATTTAAATAATCCAAAGTATGCACTAATCTGATAAAACAAAGGGACACTAGACTAGATCGCACACACATTAATCCTACAGAAAGAATCGGTCAGTTTAGCAAGTTCTACGACTATTATTTCACAAGACAAACAACTAAAAACACAAATTAGTAAAGTACGCGTATCACTCAGTCAATGTTCCGTAAAACGCACGACAAGTTCTATCACTTTTATTTACAACAGAAAAGCAACAAAAAACAATTAGTAGAGTAACGCGCATCGCTAAAACACGTCCGTCAATCAAACACGTTACATCTAAAAGCATACTTCCTTCAAAAGTAATCAGAACTACACTTTATACAGTTAAAATACCACTTTTATTTCACAAGAAAACAACTAAAATCGTGCCGCGCTTGTTCAGGAACCATACGAGAATTAATCCCGCATTAATTCTCACTATTCTCAAAAGCAGGAAGAAGCAGTATTTTCAACGTACTTAATATATCGGAACCAAGAACAAACTACAACTGCTCATCTGTTTATTCAACTCGTTCCATTACAACTTCTTATCGTCTCTTATCTAGACTTTTATATCCACATAAGGAACAAAATTTATATTTACGGCAAGACAAGAACGATGCAATCTATAATTAATTACACGATGCATTCGCCTAAGGAGTTAATAAATATTAAATATAGAGATAGTAATTTGTAGAAAGGTATTTATGAATTCAGGATAGCGTAAAATGTTAAATTACAAAAATGACCGTTACAAATTCCTCCCTAGCAAAATAAAGACGTCGGGGTGAAAGAAAAAAAGAAAAACGACAGACAAGGAACCAAACAAAAAAAATTTTTATCCGGTTCGAAGGACCAACTCCAGTATAAGAGAAAAAACATTTTTCCAAAAGAAGACAAAGTCATCTATCGTAACCAACAACGACAGAACAGGTAAAGAAAGTATTAAGTAAACACCCAATGAGGATTAAAGGTTTTAGCTACTTTCAAAGCGTCAAAAGATGGATGTCCCCAAAAGGGACATTTCTGTTCTCCACCTCGAAGAAAAGTTTTGGTGTCCCGCGGAGAAACCAAAAGAAAAGAATAAAACGAGGAAGAAAACTTGTAGCAAACCAACTAGACGACACAACTGTCAACCTCAAGTGTGCAGCAAAGAAAGAACCAAGACAAAGAAAAGTGCAAAGGCAAACTAGTACACCATCTAGAATACTTCCAACTGAGGTAACACAGATTCGTATGAAACGATTACTCAAGCAGAGTATGGCTAACAGACCTACAAAAGCGACCAAGTCGAAATTCCTAAAGGAAAAGAAAATAAATCTGAAGCCTACCTCAAGGAATGGATGTAGAAAGCGACTATAATAGTTAAATAGTGAACAAATGGTAGAACTAGCCAGAAGAAAAAGTCACGGGATGGGCTAGCTACAAAAAAATGAATAGGAATACGAAATGGGCGCCAGTGTTTTCGGACACAAGCTTATCAGAGAAAACACAAGACCAATAAGCCAAAAAACATCAAGATCATAAAAAAAAATTTTATATAACAAGAGAAAAAAAAAATCGAGCAGAGAAAAAAAAATCGAGTCCCTCATTTGTCGAGGCCCACGTTTATCGGGCCCCACGTTGGGCGCCAAAATTTGTTACGTTTTTTTTGTCGTGGCAGCCACGTTGGGCGCCAAAAATGTTACGTTGCGTAATTCGTGGCAGTCCCTGTTCGGGCGCCAAAGTTATGCTACGTTGGCTCGTAGCCGCGCGTAACACAAAGAAAAATCAAAGAAATGTCCGGGCTCAATCGGAGATTAGGGGGGTTATAGAAAGCAGACTGACATATAATGTATGCGGCGGTAAGGAGTTAGTGACAATACCTGCAAGAAAATTAGTTAAGCAAACCTGAAAAAAAAAGAATAAGCATAGCAGCAATGAAACGTCTAAGTTATTCAGTACTTTGTAGAATGTAAAAAAAACTGTTTGGATAATCTATATAATATAACAACGGTAAAAGCAGTACAAAAATTTTTAATACAAAGTGAGGTAATATTGGGGAGTAGCAGAAACGTTTCCTCACACACCAATTAAACATAAATCAGACAAAATGTTAACAAAAGATAAATAGGTAAGACACAATAGATATGAGTAATTCAGTAGTATTGATTTTTTTTCTTTCTTTATTTTTTTCTTAATATTAGGCAAGTCTATTGTAAAAGGTATCAGAACGACAAAGATATGGCAAAGCAACGGATAGATATTTAAAGTAAGAATAAGTAGGAAATAGTTCAACTTACAAAGTCCTTCAGCAACGCTTCCTTGCAACGGAAGTGTGAGATTCACGATGTCCCGCACTAACGCAGCACTTCACCCTTGACTGGGAGGGTGTTGATGGAACTTATCACACGTCACACTAATCACACCTACCCATTTCACTGGGGTTAGCAGCAGACACCATCACGCGACGGAACTATGTAGCATTGATAAATTTCTTGTTAATTCTATTTCCTGAGACAATAATTTCGAAATATCTTGTAGCACTAGTTTAATTTCAACTGGGATCAAATGTATATTATTTTCATAAACCTACAAAAAGCAGTGGGAAACTTCAACCAATACCTTTGTAAACCGGTATTCAGTTATATTTCGCAAATAACGAAATTCGCGCAAGCTATGATCTATTTTAGATTCCTTGGTGTTAGAAAAATGCAGAAACTACAGTATCCACTGTATTTAAATAATCCAAAGTATGCACTAATCTGATAAAACAAAGGGACACTAGACTAGATCGCACACACATTAATCCTAAAGAAAGAATCGGTCAGTTTAGCAAGTTCTACGACTATTATTTCACAAGACAAACAACTAAAAACACAAATTAGTAAAGTACGCGTATCACTCAGTCAATGTTCCGTAAAACGCACGACAAGTTCTATCACTTTTATTTACAACAGAAAAGCAACAAAAAACAATTAGTAGAGTAACGCGCATCGCTAAAACACGTCCGTCAATCAAACACGTTACATCTAAAAGCATACTTCCTTCAAAAGTAATCAGAACTACACTTTATACAGTTAAAATACCACTTTTATTTCACAAGAAAACAACTAAAATCGTGCCGCGCTTGTTCAGGAACCATACGAGAATTAATCCCGCATTAATTCTCACTATTCTCAAAAGCAGGAAGAAGCAGTATTTTCAACGTACTTAATATATCGGAACCAAGAACAAACTACAACTGCTCATCTGTTTATTCAACTCGTTCCATTACAACTTCTTATCCTCTCTTATCTAGACTTGTATATCCACATAAGGAACAAAATTTATATTTACGGCAAGACAAGAACGATGCAATCTATAATTAATTGCACGATGCATTCGCCTAAGGAGTTAATAAATATTAAATATAGAGATAGTAATTTGTAGAAAGGTATTTATGAATTCAGGATAGCGTAAAATGTTAAATTACAAAAATGCCCGTTACACTTTTACAAAAGACTTGCATGATATTTTAAAACATAAGAAAAAAAAAGAAAGAAAGAAAGAAAGATCAATACTACTGAATTACTCATATCAATTGTGTCTTACCTATTTATTTTCTTTTAACATTTTGTCTGATTTATGTTTAATTGGTGTGTGAGGAAACGTTTCTGCTACTCCCCAATATTACCTCACTTTGTGATAAAAAATTTTGTAATGCTTTTATCGTGATTATATTATATAGTTTATCTAAACAGTTTTATTTACATTCTACAAAGTACTGAATAACTTAGACGTTTCATTGCTGCTATGCTTGTTCTTTTTTTTTCAGGTTTGCTTAACTAATTTTCTTGCAGGTATTGTCACTAACTCCTTACCGCCGCGTACCTTATATGTTGGTCTGCGTTCTACAACCCCCCCCTAATCTCCGATTGAGCCCGGTCATTTCTTTGATTTTCTTTGCGTTACGCACGGCTACGAGCCAACGTAGCATAAATTTGCCGCCCAACGTGGCTGCCACGAAAAAAACGTAACATATTTATTTTCGAATTTTATTTTATAACGAAAATATTGTAGAATAAGTAAAGAAAATTGTACGTAAATGATATGCATAATTCCTGAATATAGAAAAGCTCAATCTGCCTGAGAGTTATATCGAATCTTGTGTAATTTTTTGATTGGTTGATATTATTGGTGGTGGTTGGTTTATTTTCAGGTTTCAGTCAACACTCAGAAGAGCTAGCGCGATATGCTGAAACACATCTGGCCCACAGCTGTTGTGTAGTTACGAAACACGCACGCACACACGCACACGCACGCACGCACGCACAAACACACACGCATGCACGCACGCACGCACGCACGCACAAACACACACACACGTTCACAAACACGCACATTCACACACACGCGCGCGCACGCACACACACACACGCATACACATACACACACACACACACACACACACACACACACACATTGCTGCGAAGCTTGCTGCCCATGAGTTAGGAGGTCAATAAGAACGTTGTGGAATGCCCTTGAATTGCTAGTTCTTAAAATTTCTTTCTAAATTGTAGATATGAAAACTCCTTGTAAACTTTGTAGAATTTTCAGGTTTAACGTTCTATGATCAAAAGCTTAAGTTTTAATTAATTCAACATATACACAATTGTTTTAAACATTACATTCATTAGGAAAAGCTATTTTTAAACAATAATTTCGAAGACCAATTTAATATATAAGAATGTAATGTTAGGTATACAGGTTTTATAAAGTTTGACACAGTTTTACACAGTGGATTGAAATTCACCTTACATATAACTTTAGTTATTGGACTGGATTTGCTTGTGCACAAACATCTCCATAAAAATAATATTGAAAGGCTTTGATTTCAAATACGGAAAGAATTCACCTTACATAACATAATTAGTATTCAAAATACAAAACGGAGTACTCAATTATCACCATAAACTATCAATGTTCATAAAGCATTAAATTAGAGTAAATTTTTTGAATTTGTTTATCGAATATAAAGCCGTCGGTTGTTGTCCTTGATGTCTCAATCAGTGCTAGTGATGCTTCCGCTTGTATTTGAACCGTATTTTCTAACATGCTATAACATAATTGAAATTATCAAAATTTGTGACTATCATACAAAGTTTGTTTAATTTCTATCCATTATCTAAATTACCACATATTCTGACCATTATTTAATTTACTACATTCTCTCACCATCAATAAAAATTACCACATTTACTGACCATCGTTCACATATGCATTTTTTTTACCATCATTTAAAATACTACATTTTCTTACTATCATATAAAGCTCTATAAAATTTTGTATGAGATAAATAAATTCTTACCTCTTAAGTTTGTTAAAGTACTTTCTATACTATGAAAATTACACCAAGTCCATTTGTTAAATTTTTAATTAATTTCACTATATACTTCACGCACATTGGCGTGTTAACTTTTACCTCATTGAATCACAGAACAAAATCCTTGTTCCTAAATTTTGTCTGGTATATAGACGATTTTGCATCGTGTGATAGTGGATTTATTAGTCGCTTTGAAACTTTCCCCAACATTTGTATGGTTTAGAATTTCCCAACAAATAAAGGATTTTGATTCGCTTTTCTCAACTGTAATCCATATGGTTCTCTATTATTTTCGCCCTTATTAACTCCATACTGAAATAACAAGATGGCCGATTTGAATATATTTGTCCTGCAAAACAACAGGATGTTTAGACTTTTACTGCAATAATTTTGTTTAATTCCACATGTTGGCTGCTTAATCTTTTCAAAACATGCTATTTTGTACAGATTAAGACTTTTGTCTGCGTTGTTTGTTATTTGAATTATATTTGAACGCTTATCATAAACTTATGTATCCTTGAAGTAACAAATGTTATCAATGTTATAATGTTTATAAATTACCGAATTTTATGGATGATTGAGTTCTAATACTCTAAAATAAATTTTCTTAACCTACTGTATTTATTCCTAACACTATATTCGAATGATTCCTGCTCTTTATGTAATATTTACAAACCAATCGGATTGATACATTTGGTGTAAAATTAGCATTCACTTTGTATTAATATGAAAATCTGTGTATAGGCATTTATTGCAGACTGAAAAATAAGTCGCATACACTTTTAAAGTACTGAAGATATTTCAATTCGAACGTTTCTCAAAGCTAAATTGCATAATGCATTCATTCGCGTTAAAAATACCATTACACCAGTTTTGATAGAAGTAGCCTTTTTCCAAAGAAACACATTTCGAAAAAATTCTAGAATGAATTTTATTTACGTTATTTAATAAAGGAATACGTCATTTTCTTCGAGAGTTCGACAAAGCAATTAAAAATAAGCAAATTAATATTCTTGTATGAATAAACGCTCTTATTCAAAGAACGCACGACTATCAAAGATGCTATAAAATCGAGATAACAAGCTTAATAGATATAACTATATTACAGAAATAAAGAAATGATAGTGGTTAGTGTTATTTGATAACAAGGATGCGAAACCTCTTTCGATAGCCATAAATTATACTGACAGCTCATTAATTAGAGATAAAGGGCAAAACCATATTGGAATATTGCATCAAGCAATTGGCTAATGTTTCAAAATAGGATCTAGAAGAATCTAGACCTCTGGTGCAGTGAGTTTGCTTTATTATATAAAGACAAAGTAATTAGGAAGTAATTCTATCATTTTACGACATGCAACATATACGTTTCGAGTAATTTATAATCTATTTTGTGGGCTTTTCCACATGTAACATAAGTTATGAAGCATAATTATTTGAAAAAATATAACGAAGATTTATCACTTCTATATAAATATCTTAGTACACATCAACTGCTAATTTTAATCTATTAAAAATAAATGCACTTGCAAACTGATATTTCTACGTCAAGGTTGATTATAAGCGGAAGTAGAAAATGGAATCAGCAGGTATTCAATGCCGTTAATTACAATGAAAAAAATATTTTTAAAACGCTATAAAGAAGAATTTGACAATACCAACTGCAAGTATAATTTTGTTTTTTTGTAACCTAAAAAGATATTTAAGTATCAGTCTGTAAATTAAGCTAGAATAAGTTCCTATTTTTATAAAAAATTATTTGTCAAGGGATAATTTATTTCGGCAATTGAGGTGAGAGTTGGAATCATTTTAAACTTTACAAAACTTTCTGCCCAGCGTCGTTAGCCAACTACACTGACAAACGGGGTAAAACAAAAAATAGGTGAATTATTCAAAAAAATTTTAAAGAAAATTTTGTGACTCACATATAAGATGTTTTGAGGTTCTGTAATTGTTAACAAGGATTAGGTGAAGATTCTTTTAATACGTAAGTAGTCCTTAGCTAAATTTTCTGTCTAAGCTTAAGCCGTAAATTGTAATTATAAGCGTTGTTTATGTGTGTATGTAAGAAATTACTGAGACAGTGTGTATAAAAGAAAACATGTTTTTGAGAGTATAAAAGATTGTTTATAGATGTTTCTTGAGATTTAAGTGCTTCTTATCATTTTTAAAAAATCCACAACATTTTCCGTTGAGCTAGCCGGGCAGGAAAAAGAAAACGGTAAGATAGAAAATTCATCTTTTCTATTGCATCCTTACATCAAGCCCACTAAAATATAAAAGAATTCGGAAAAATATAAATTTCCGTTAATTCATTGTTACGCCCTGTATAATACAAGCGTACTTTTATTCATTAAAATACCAAACAAAAATGCAATTGCGCGTGTATAAATAATCACCCTGTATGGTATAAGCGTATTGTAAATACATAGGAAATAATGTAAGCAGCATAGTAAAAATAATTATTTATTAGATACCTTAAAACGCATTAAATGTGAATGCAAACCGATCATTTTAAGATAAATACAACAGCTATTCGTTTGTGCATTTTCCGTGCATAAAAATAAATAATTTCCTCTATTAAAAACCTCAATTTTAATCTTAATTTTGTGTACTAAAACATGTTTTGTCGTGAAAGCAAGTATTTTCTATAAAAATGCAACCCATTTGCATTAAAAAGCAATTAAGGTTTAAATTAATTACCCTGTGTATTACATAAATTCAATTTAAATAAAACATGTTCTTGAAAATTCGAGAGGTATCGAGAAGAAATATGTTAACTTCATTGAACTCATTAATAAATAAACGTTTATTCTACGAAACGGCCGGAACAATAAAAACCCATAAAATGTAACAAAAATCCATATAGATTATTTATTACCTTTCGCAATTACTGGATTAGTATGCGACGCCACAATAACCTTGGATGTTAAACGCAGAGGAGCAACGCACGTCACTAACAAGTGGAACGCGATAATGAGGTAATTAAACGCGACAATTTGAACACTAATGAGAAATCCCCAGAAAATTACGTCAGATAAGCGTGAATTATTTGGAATGGAATCACATAAACACTAGTATATTCTAGAAAATTTATAAATTCAATCGCGAAAATGTCACATTGAGAAAAGAATTTCGAAGCTATTGTTTTAAGGTATGCAGTACACATATCGTAATTAATATTTACCATGTCACAGTGAATACAGAAGTTAATTTTAAACGTAAGCTACAGAAATATGAAAATGGATCATTGCAATTATTTGATCTTGTAATATACAATGAAGGTGAGAAATGCTTCGATGTAAAATGCTATTTAAATTTTTATTGAATAATCAAACCAAGGATGCCCGTTGGTTTGGTTTCTAAATAAAAATGTAAATAATATGAGGATCTTGTAAACTGATTTGGGCGTCAATTTATAATAAGAAGATATTTAATTACGAATTGAATAAAAAAGCGCTTCGTGAATTTTTGCAAGTATAATCGTTTGTAACTGATACTTGAATTTTGTCACTTAGTTTAAGATAGAATAAGTCTTAATCATTTTATTTTTGTAAGGATCTTTACCAGAAAAGTTTGTGTTCAGAGTTCGAAATACTCTGACCTTTTAATAGATAATCTGTCAAGGATTTTTTTGGCCAAAACAAACCTTACAAACTAGGTAGACTATCCATAGAAGAAGAGATATTAGTTCTATAAATTGTAAGCAACATTATGTGAGAAACATTTTTAAGTAAATAAGTCTATGTTTAAAAGAAAAGATGCTGCAAATGTTCTATATGTTTCTGTATGAGAGAAAATATTTCATACTTTATAAATGCTTTGTGATATTGCTGTTTCATTTCATAAAAACTCCAACATTTTCGTTGAGATAGCTGGGTAAAGTAAAGTTAGAAAGTCAAAAATTCCAAATTTTACAATTTGCTTTATCTGTATCACAGCACTCTTTTAGCGGCGCATCAAAAAGAGGCGTTGTCACAGCACTCTTTTAGTGACGCTCCAGCGAGCGGCGTTGTTACAGCAATATCTATATATATATATATATATATATATATATATATATATATATATATATATAACAGTATTCCTGTTATTGTGAAACCATGCTCTGCTTTAGTCTGGTAAAAGCTTTTGTGTTCTAAGTTTTATTTCTTTAAATACAATTGATTTGTTTTGCGGATACACTTATGTTATCAATAATAATTTTATAGAATTAAGATTAAGGTTATGTGTGATCAGCGCCTAACTAGAATTCCCCACATCCTTCAGTGCAAGTGTCCTAATTTGTACAAACATTTAAAGGTACTATAATAATAATAATGAAAGAAAGTCCTTTTTAGGATTCATTATTCGGTCGAATATAAGACTGATTGATTGCTTATAAATATTTAGAGAAGATTCATAATGGACTGAGATGCCGCTGCAAAGATGATAATTACTACAATATTCACTACAATAAATTCTTTGCTAATACGACACTTACACTATATTTATTATTTCCTCTACTGCATATAGTTAATTTATTTATACATGCGCCTATTGTACTTATAGCCTAATCTATATGTACTTTATGGCATGTTTATTTTAACCACTCAAACGACCATTTATTTCATTTTACTTCTGGATTAATATTCGAAATAACCGAGTAGTCTGCCGGGCAGTTCGGTTTATACATCGAGATATGATATTGTCCACATTACATTATACACGCAGCCTTCCGAACTTTCTATATTCTAAAAGAATCGCCTCTCTGGTTCGTTTTGTATCGGGTCTTTGAATGCACTCTTATACCGCTCATTCAATTCATTCTTCGTTAAATGACTTTCTGTTTTACATTCTAGGCCGTTTGGAGTCTTGTTATAATAATAATTATGTTCTATTAAATAAATTCCGAAGTAAACAAAGTAGAGTTAGCCTTCAACATCCATCGTAAATTATTTAAAAATTGTCTTGTTGTCGTTTAGTAACATTTTCATATCATAATGTACTAGTCCTTTCCTAAACTAAGATTTGGATTATAATTCAATCTTCTTGTCTATTTTCACACTGAAGACCTTTGTTTCTTAAAGGCATTTCAAAGAAACCTGGATCAAAATAAGTTACTTCTGTTTGCTCCAATTCATACTGCTCATTTCAAATAATATCTAACAAATGTTAATCCATCTGAAACCGAGGGAACATGAAACTTTTTAAAAAGCTAATTAAAAAACTTGAGATCACTCATTAGCGTAACTAACTTTTAAAACTTTTTAGGAAATAATTTTTAATGGACTTTGCTATCAGATGTGAATGTCAATGAGGATGATTCGTAATTAAAACCATTCGCATCTTGGTTTCAACTTGAAAAAGAAGTCGCTATCTTTAAAGTAAACTACAAGTTGGTTTATTTTAAATCCTTAGAGATTAATTTTAATTATAGGATGCCACTTCTAAGGGTTTATTCGCACTACTTTCTTCCTTGGGCAATCGACTCTACTCGTATCGATTTTGAAACTAATTGAACTTTTATTACTAGAACTATGCTGGTATTGTATTGGTTTTCTTCAGTTATGAATAACAAAATCACATTAGAGTATTATATCAATCTTTGCCTTTGCTTAAGTTGCTAATCCTATATGATTTCAGCAGTTCTAAGGGTTTACAAATTTTATTATGTACTAAAAGCATCCCCCAGAGTTCTTCAGCAACAGTTGATATTTTGATTAACAATAACGCCTGTAAACGCCAACAGTAACCAGATAAATAGCCAAAAAATTATTATTCATGTAGTCATATTTACAGCACTGTATTATACCGGAGTGCTCATTAAGTATACTCTGCAGACTATCAAGAATTAGATTTAGATGAGATTAACTGAAACGCTGGACTACGAAATAACACGAGAGTGTTATGTAAACGTGTGTGCGTGTGTTCTATGTATATACGAGGGCGATCCGATAAGTAAGTAGACTCACCACCCGATGACGCCACTATTAGTTTTGTTTTGACCGTGTGTGGAAGTTGACGTGTCCGCGAATTTTAGAATAATGGAAAAAGAGCAATATCGGTTGGTGACTCTATTCTTGTTTTTGGAAGGGAAATGGCGCAGTGAAATCAAAGAGCGCTTGGATGCTGTGTACAGTGACTCTTCTCTTTCGATTGCGACCGTCGGTTTTTGATGAGCCACGCTCAGGTGCCCCGAAAACAGCTACGACGGAGGATAACATGACAAAAAAACACGATTTCGTATTGGCAGTCCTTACATTTGATTTTTTTCCAATGCTCCACTCGAAGGTACTACATTGGCCTTACATGTGATTTTCCAATGTTCCACCCGCAGGTACTACATTGGCCAGCAGCAAGTTTTTTTACCTGGAAATTTTGAATTTTGCCGAACCCTTGCTGTTGTAAGCAAGCTAGGGATCTTTAAAGTGCGTGACTACACTCATACACGGGACCTCCATTTTACCTCTCATGCGAACGAGGGTGTATTTTTATAAAAAATGGTCACCTAACATTTTTCAAGCGGACCGTGTCGAGATTTGAACCCGGGACCTTGGGCATATTAGTCACACGCATACCAACTACACCACGGAGCCGCCTCGTATTGGTAGACCGTGGAATTATATTTCCAATGCTCCACCCGAAGGTACTACATTAGTCAGGAGTCGAGTTTTTTGTTGCTTGAAAATTTAGAATTTTGCCGAACCCTTGCCGTTCCAGACAAGGTAGGGATCTTTAATGTGCGTGACAACACACACACGGGACTTCTATTTTACCTCTCATCCGAACGAGGGCGTAATTTCTGTGAAAAATGCTCACCTGACATTATTCCAGCAGTCAGCCGTGTCGGGATTCGAACCCAGGACCTTGGGATCCGTAGTCTTACGCTTACTACATTTATCCACGACGACGCCCGTATTGGTAGACCGTCAATTGAAGGTGCGCGAGATAGCTGAGACACTAGGCATCTCAAAAGACCGCGTGGATCATTTCCTGCATAAAATTTTGGGCATGAGAAAGCTGTCGGCGCGATGGGAGCCACGGTAGCTCACCCCGGATAACAAGCGCAACCGTGAGACCACTTCGAAGCAGTGTTTGACGCTGTTTAAGCACAATCTGTAGGTGTTTATGCGTCGTTTCGTGACGGTCAACAAAACATGGATCAACTGAGAGACCAAGGAATAGTCGAAACAGTGGACTTCACTCGGCGAACGTGCTCCGAAGAAGGCGGCGGCTTCGCTATCGGCCGGAAAGGTGACTGCCACCGTTTTCTGGGATTCACAAGGTGTGATCTACATAGACTACCTGGAGAAAGGCAAAAAGATCATAGGGCTGTGCTATGCCGAATTATTGAACCGATTCGACGCCGAATTGCAGAAAAGACGGCCCCATTTGGCGAAAAAAAATGAACTGCTGCCCCGTCTTCCGTATTCTCCAGATTTGGCCCCGTGCGACTTCTTTTTGTTTCTAAACTTGAAAAAGTCACTCGCCGGGCACAAATTTGATTCGAACGAGGTCATCGCCGTCACGGAGACTTCGAGAGAACGTATTTTTCAGGCGGGTTAAGAAGTTGGAACATCGCTGAGTCAAGTGTATTAAGCTAAAAGGAGACTATGTTGAGAAATAAATCGCCACTTTTCCAAAATTTTCGTTTTTTCTTTTGTAGGCTACGTACTTATCGGATAATCCTCGTATATATATATATATATATATATATATATATATATATATATACGAGGATGATCGATGTGATGAGAAATCATCGAGATGTCATACTGCATCATCTCATAAATATCTAATGTTGTAAACCCGAGAAAATTCAAGAAAAAGTCCAACTACGAAGACATTTATATGCATAGAGAAAAACGTATTAGTGAAAACACCCTGTATAGGAAGTATAAATGCACGAAAACGTGATTGAAAAAAGTGTTCATTCTTATAACGTAACTAAATGACGAAGGAATCATGCTCTAAGATAATAATAATAATAATAATAATAATAATAATAATAATAATAGTATTCATTATATTTTGCGCGTAGGAGGACGTTGTTATGAAACCTGGTTTTTAAAGTCACAAATAAAGATTTAATCTTTAAAAGCCCGTGTAAACACCTGATTGTTCAAGAAATACCTCATGGTTTCCAACTTGTTTCATACACACGGCGCGTGAGCATTAAAAATTTGTTCTGGTAGGACTTCCACTGCTTGAACTATCCTAGCAAGTAATTTTCCATTTCCGCACACTTCCACAACATCTTCGAGGTAAGCGCTTTGGAAAGTCGTTGATACGTAAACCCCAGTAGAGTTAACACCACAATAATTCTATAGTGCCAACCACGTTAATAAGACAGTCAGATATTGAGCGGATCCATTATATATCACATTAGCCTGCGTCCGACGCCTTTGGTGATCCAGCTAGAACTTGTGCCTAACCAACCTAAGAGTAGCCGCCAACATCTAGTAGCTAAGAATGAGTAATTTTTGCTGGAGTCCAAAAAAGTCTTAATTGTTTATCCAACCCCATTTTCCACTACGGCTATGTCCCGAGCCGCCAAGTTGTCTGTAAGACTCGGCATCCCATTGTCACGCACAATAATCTTATGCTAACTATTTAAATTTTTTACTTAGAGTATTCTTTTTCTAGAAAGTGATAATTGCTGCAAATTTTGTATATTTGGAACTATCAGTAATAACCATTGTAAAATAATTCAAATTACAGTATGTACGTGATTATCAGATCTGATGCTCATTTAAGTAATAAGAGGCAAAATGTTGTTTAAATAATAATGTTTTTTTAATATCACTAACACTTGTGAATTGATTTAATATATTATTGGATAAAAGTTATTTGTTATACAATAGATACTTTCTGATTTTAATAGGTTTAAATTTCTAAAAAGAGTAAATTAAATATCTTAAAAGATCCACTACAATAGGGTTTTTGAATCTAATCACATCGTTTTAATACTTGCAAGATACAGTGGCGTCCAACTTCGCTTCATTTAGTTTTCCGTTTCACGAAGAATATTTCAACCCTGCTCTTTTCGTGACCTCCCATGGAAAAATATCCAACCTAGCCGCCGGCGCAGCAAGTTTTTATAGTTCCAACTCACACTCGCAAAAGTTCAAGTCCCTTTAAATTCCGAATTATTTTTCCATCTTCTTCCTAGAGGCTGAAGAATAAAATTGTTACATTGGCCCAGTATCACGGGGCCTGAAAACATTGGCCATCTCCTTGTCCGTAATTCGTATTTTGCAACGCGAGGCCCGAGTTGGAATTAAAAATTAATTTGTTACAATATGAGTTTCGTAATAAATAAATCTGGAAATTTTTATAGATTAATTAGTGACATCAGGAACTATTGGCAATAAAACTGATTTTGCTCTAAACTATAAATAAAACAGAAGCTGGTGTTATTGGCATTATTTCTGTATACTAAACACCTAGTTTTCATCTATCAATTTAGGTCACTCAAATGCTTAACCAGAACAGGAAAATCGCATACAAAATTCCTAAAAGCAGTTTGCAAATACATATTCACTTGCATTTCATAATTTACATAACAAGGTTGTACACTATTACTATTATGTCAAACATTTCCAACTGATCAAACCCACTAGTACCGTATAATAAAGAAAAGGAGGAAAATGGTGACCCTAGTATCAACAGAGGCGTTGTCTGTTTGTATATTAAATTGAATGGAAGCTCAGTGGATTCTGCTGTGTTAGCTCATACATAATGTAGGATTTCATTCTTCAATTATGTTAAAAAGGCAAATCGAATAACAGAATAATATTAAAGGAAATTCTATTAAATGTATTGTACGATGATGTTTTATTGGGTACTTCAAATATCCATGCAAGGAAAAATGCGGTTTCGGACTATTAGTGCGGACATCATTAGAAATAAATCGCTGCTTAAAAGATGTAAAAATAAACCTCCCCAAAAATAAATCAGAAAATAACGAAGTAAAAATAATTCTTTAAACAGAGCGTAACAAAAGGAACGTAATGTCACATCAATCTGCTCTAAATTATGTGAGCAGTACCGAAGCGTACCCCATTGGATAAACGAATAAAAAACTATCTAGAAAGAGTATTACAGAAAAATGTGCAAACCTCTTCGTAGTTGTATGACACCCTGAACAATATTCTGTATTCCTTCATCAGAGGTAGACAAATCTTTTAGCTAATAGGCTACATTGGAGATGATAATTTGACTGCAGACCAACTTAAAAAATTTCCCATTCTGGCATTTTTAAGTTAGGAAGATTATTTTATAACTCTTAAAATCAATATTTTAAAACACAGATGTATGTTTACTTTGTAGCCTAAAAAAAAACTTCAAATGAATATCTTTAAACGTTAATATCGGATATGCATCAGAATTCAATTTTTATATAACCTGTAATAACAAAATGAATAAAAATTATAAAAATACCACGTTATAGTATTAAATATTCAATTTTTCATTAACAAGAAATGATTAGAATTAAATATTAAAGAACATTAAATAACATAAATTCATATAATTTGAATAAATTTGTTACGTTTATTTCCCTACTTTAGAACTTTCCTGAAATTCTTCTAATTAACTATCCCGTTTTCGCCAATATTCGCTTTCACGGTCAGACATATTAATAAATTATACTCTCCTATAATACTTATAACATTCGATATTTTTATTATAATTGACTCCGTTTAAATTGTATTTAAATAAAGTCATGTATTATTCGAATTATGCTTGCATTTTATTTCAATTTACTATGATGGGTTTCCGAAAATGCTGACATGAAGCGAATTTTATTATACGTTCATTGAGCATCTGATTTTTGTATTGGGAATGTGGGGTTGTATATACATTGCATAATGAGATCTCCGTAAGTTATCGTTTCTATTGCATTCACGATTCTGACGTGAAATAAAAACAAGCTTGATCCTGTTATAAAGGCATATTGGGTTATGTTATTGAAAAGGGTTTTTCGAACCATTTAAAAAAACAGTTTGTGCGTCGTAGATTGAACGGTTTCACATTTTTGCTGCGGGTTGTTCTGTTTGGTTGTTGTATTGTCTTATAACCAGTATCATAATTTCGAAAATGCAGTTGTGAAAATCCTTGTGTAATGAAAAACTTCGTTACTTTCTGTGTGATTGGTAAGCCAATAATATTGCTATTGCTTCATTAATGGAAATTTTTATTGTCTTTAGCCCGATTCCCAGTTTCTTGATTTCGTATTTTGGGTATATCAGTATCCCATGCTTAAGACGATCGTTGACTCCGGCTGTCGTATGATCCTCTGGAGCATGCTCATCTGTCCTTGGTCTGAAAATTCAACATCTTGTTTCACCATATTTGACTGGCTACTGTGGTATCTCGGTTGCGTCACGTAGATCATGAACAACATGATTGTGCTAAATATTGAGTACCAATCTTCATAAAACAACCGTTTTGATAGCTTACGTTCCGGTTTATTTATTTGTATTATGTAAAGAGTAGAAGAGTATCGATTTGTATGAAAGCTTTGCTACCTTACGTTATGGTTGGTTTACCAGTAAGGTGTAACTATTGAGACAATTATATGGGGGTATGCTTTGAACACTATTGATTTATAAAGATGGATAACTCCGAAATAATAGTTGTGTAGATATTTAGTGGTAGTGCTATTATACATACGTTTCTTCCCTTTCTTGTCTTAAACAGATTCCTGTAAGGCGAGCTCGTCACCCGTGCTGTAGTGTTAGTAAATAGATTAGGTAAGGCTATCATAGATATCGTGGATAATTATATTCTTTAGTTTATATGTTACTTATATCTTAACTATTGCTTGTTTCTTTATTTCTTTTATATTTCTATATTTTACCGTTTCATCGATTTGTGACAATCAATTTTTGAGGGCGTTATTGTTCAAAATTGTGTCATTTTGAATACATAATGAATTTGGTAATGCATTCGTCGTTTTACCAATTTTTAGTAAATTGTGTTAGGTTAGATAAGCAGGTTAAAAGAGTAAGTCATGATTAAGTTATGTTGTAGTATTTAAGCTAAGGTGGGTTAGGTTGGGATAAATTGAGACGTCGGAGAGTACGAACGATACAAATGAGAAGTACCGGCTGCACCGTCTCCTCAGAGGCACTGTGCGTAATAGCTGGTATACCGACAACGAACCTTTTTGTTGAGTAAAGGAAACGCATACACAATAATAAAAATGACCTCACCAAGACCAATAACGAGATCAAAATAATAGCTAGACAACAACTGATAGAGCGCTGGAAAGTTGCATGGGGGACACTCGAGAAAGGTCCATAGATTCTGAAAATTATAGGAAACAAATAAATAGACAGGTAGGATATTCGGATATTGGGAAATTCATAACTTATTAAGAGATAGTTTTCCAACAAAGTGGATCACATATTTGGACTCAGGGAAATACTTTCGCTCAATATATATTACTACGATATCGCCGCTCGTTAGATGTATAATAACCAATTGTCTGCTGGTCGCCACCTCTCCGTGCCTCTAAAATAATTTACAAATTCACACAGTTAAATTTATGCCTCGGTCTAACTCAGTGATACCCCACACAGAGTGAACGACGATATGATAACAGAGAATTTTTACCCACTTCGCTTTAACACTCCATGTACCTGAATAAGACAAGCGAGATTCACCAAAATTTGTTAATAAGCTAAGAAACTGTACAATTTACAACTCTTCGTCCTTTTATATATCATTTACTATTTACAGAGCCTTTGAATACAAATTAAAATAAATATTACTACCAAATTTGTTCATTACCAACGCTATAACCCTTTTTAAACTTTTTTTTAGAAATTAAAGCCAGCAAAAAAATGTATATTGCTATGAATGTTTCGTTGAACGTTCAAAGAATTATTCCCCTTTTTAAATGTACTTTCACGTACCGAGTAAATTCTTGCCGATCCTTTACACGAGACATTCAAATTACAAACAATTTTTAAGCTCACCAAACATTTAAGATAATGCATATAACATACTATGAATTGAAAAAATTAAAAATTTAATTCTGACCTTTTATTCCTTTTGCGGCTTCTTATTGGAGCTTCCTGATCCAAATCGGTTGCTAGTTCAGTGCTTTCAAGTCGTTGATCCGTAGCTTAGCTTGTAATCAAGTATTTCGAACAGTTTTCCAGTAATTTAATGTCCTAACGTCGTACTTTAATCTTAGTTCAGTTTAATTTAGTTGATTATTTAGCTGATTTGTTAGATAATTTCTTAGTGGATTTCTTAGAGATTTTTCCGTGATTTCTTAGATGATTGCTTAGATTCTTTCTGGCTTATTTCTTAGAGCCCTAAATTAATAACTTTTATTTTATTAAATCTAGACTTACGTTTTGTAGCAACGGCAGAGTTTTACGTATTTCAACGCGCACTTTTACTGTTTACTTCACTTGAAATTCTTTAACTTCAATTATTTTATTTTATACCACTTCTACTTGGACTCAATTTCAGTTTTACATAATACAATTGGCTTGACTATTACAGTACGTGCATCGTTTATGGAATGTCCCTCCTTTATGTCTTCAGGCTCGTTTTATAGACAAATTTGTTCCCTCCTTTTGTTATTAGACCAAGGAGACAGCGTTTCATTTTTATACGCCTGTTGTGTTTTATTCGTTATTGCATACTCTTTAGACGTTTGAATTAACACATAGACAGAAGTTTTGTAATATGGAATTTATCACCAAGTGGTATTTTGTACCTTTCGACTTGCATGTAGGCGTAACTTTTAATCTCCATACCTTGTTTACTTAAGTTGGTTTTGTTAAATGTGGCAATCTCTACATTTCAAATGTCACGTACGCTTTCGCCTCAACATCTATTCTTTATTGCGCTATAGAATGTGTTTTTTTTCGAAAGTTTGTTTATTACAAACTGGTACAACCTATATGCGTTTTATTGACTTCTATTTCTTACGCAAATGCGTCGAGTTTGAAAGAGATTTCATTTCACGTTTATTTTCCTGTAAATATGCCTAAATTGTATTTATTTTTCAGTTTATTACAGTTTTAAATGATTTAAAATAAATTTGATTGCGCGCGCAATTATTTATTTTACCAAATGTGGTTAAGTTATTACAGAATGAGCTACCCTTTTATTTACTTTAGCTTGTACTTGATTTTATACAGGGTGATTTGTATTTGCTTCCGCATAATGAGCGAATTGTGTACCTTTTATGATTTAAATGTTTGGTTTTCTTGATTTTTTATGATGTTCACATGAAGTATACCTCCCTTGTGACCTCATATACCCTTAAATAACCCTATTATCATAACATTATATATATAAACATATATATGTATATATATTTTACTATGATAATAGGGTTATTTAAAGGTATATTGAGTCATAAAGATCACACACATGTAAATAGTACTAGAAGTTAGAAAACTAAATAAATTTATCATAAAAAATACGTAACTCGAAAATTATGTAAAAAGCAAACATTTAACACCCTGTATAAGGATCACAATTGACGTTAATTAATGCCGGGAAGCATATTCTTCAATAATACAAACACATTCAGCAAGATAGATAACTCTGTACGCAATCAAACTCATTTTAAAACAGAAAGCATTCATAAATTCTAAATAAATACGCATTAAATGCATCGAAAGATACAAATTATGTTAAAATTAAAACAGCGATAGTGAAAGGAGATAGCAAAGCATTCTGGTAAGAAACGCATCTTTCAAAACAAATACGTTTCGAAAACGGAGGATGTAAATGGAAGGATTTCAATTTACATCATTTCATCTACGTGATTTTTAACACGGATTTACTCAAAACTCAGAACGATGTCTTGACAAACAAAAACCATAAGTTGATTTCGCGAGAAGGCGGATTAGAAATTCTTACAGTAACACCAAAACAGACAAGTAAAAATGTACAAATTTTTTAAATAAGCTGCTAAAACTTGTATTATACGTGACCAAGAACCTTGTTCCGGCGTGTTATTATCAAATAATACATGTAAAAGCCCAGGGTATTTACAACATCCTATGGCACGTCGTAAACTTTGAACAAACAAGGCCGATAGACATTGGTTTTCGATAAGGGCGTTCCTTTAAATATCACTCAAACTTGAAAACAGACAGTCTTTATTCAACCTCAAGAATCTACGTAAAAGTTAGCATTAAAAATTAAATAATTATATATTTGTGAAAGTTGTGATAGAAAATTTTTTAAAGTAAATGATAGTGAAAAATATATAAGAAAGTTTTGTCGTTAGATAAAAATGTGAGTAAAAGCATATTAATTAAATAATTTTAATGTTTATAATTTAGGGTTCTAAGTGACAGAGTTCTAAGTGACAGGTGAAAAACTAAGCATTATTCAAATCTAATTATTGTCTAGGTAATAAGCTGAAATCTGGGAGAAACTCTAGATATAACTCTAGGGATAAATCTACAATTGCAGAAAAATATTGGTTGGCATCAACGCATCGAAGCACAAAGACGGAGATTTGTTTTAAGCATTGAATGGGGTTTGGCCAAGCGGTACTACAAAGGCCACAAGGGGACTCAACTTGAAGCAATCCAGAGGTACTGATCTACATCACGCAATAGCTGATCTGGGAGAACAAAGGCAGCACGCAAGGAAACTACAGGTCAGAATATCATAAGGCATTATTTTCTTTTTCATTGAAATTTTACTATATTTTTATACCTGAATATTTATGTAAAGGGTCACCTAAATTTATACGTGAAAATATACGTAAAAAGGAAAAATTCATTGAGCGTTCAATGGTGTTTTTCAATAGTGTACAATATCATTTTTGCTGGCATTAAACTAATTAAAGGGAGCTATAATTTTTGGGGATAAACAAATAGAAATTATTATTATTTGAATCAGGGGTTTAATTTGTCAAATTAGTGAATCATAAGACAGTGTATATAACTTTTCTTTGTCATTATACAAATCTTAGTCGATTTAGTTTTTCTCATTCAACTAGAAAGGTATTAGATAAAAGGGAGGTAAATTCTTTGTTATCGTAACGTTGTGCACTCTGTATGAATTAGACTGAGCTAGCCCAGGTATATTTAAATTTTAGGACAGCAGGAAACTGAACGTTAATTACACCGGCGTGCAGCGTCATCATAGCAATAAATATATATATATATATATATATATATATATATATATATATCAAGTGTCTCAAGCAAAGTCCTACTAATAATTTGCGTTTTGAATTCATCAGTAGATTCGTCGTGTTTAAAAAACTATTCAAATTAATTTGGGGCAATTTAATATTTTTATATATATATATATATATATATATATATATACAGGGTTGGGATAAAGTATGGAACCAAGTGAATATCTTTAAAACGAAAAGGACGATATTTATGAAACTTTGTAGATAAATGCAATGAGGCAAAATGCATCTGATATTATTTTTTTTGTTAATAATGTACTTCCGGTTTAGCCGGAAATGCCCTCAATTTTTTTTTATTTAAATGGGACACCCTGTATATTTTTGCAGATCTTGATAGATCTTGTTATTTCAAATTCATACAAACCAGGGTTAATGGAAATAATCTGTAAAAACAAGATACTAAAGCACTTTACGTTTACTGAATAATAAATTTTATTTATAAGATTAACGAGAATGAGAATAATATTGAATTTAATTTAAACAAAATCATTTTAAATGTTCAAAATGCTCGCCGTTTACTTCCTGACAATATGCAAGTCTATTAATAAATTCCTGAATTACTCTTTCCAAGACTTCTCCATGGATGAGTTCACATTCATCGATGATTCTTTGTTTCAATTCCTGCAGGGATGTTGGTCGTTTAACGTAAACATGTGATTTCAGGTAACCCCAAAGAAAGAAATCTAACGGACTGAGGTATGGAGAACAAGCAGGCCACTCTACAAATCCTCTACGTTCAATCCATCGATTTGGAAAATTTGCATCTAAAAAATTCAAAACCCGTCTATCATAGTGAGGAGGCGCTCCATCTTGTTGATACCAAACATTTTGTGGTAACTGCCCATTTTGATGGAGTGCACGAATAATTTGGTTATTTAGTATATCTAAATACTTGTCACCATTCAAGTTTCCGTCTATAAAAAATGGGCCTATAAGCCTATTTTTCACAATTCTCATCCAAACATTAAACTTTTGTGGATGTTGGATATGGGCTTCATAAATCCAATGAGGATTCTCATTTGACCAATACCTTGAGTTATGGCGATTAACCGTTCCATTTAAACAAAAAGATGCCTCATCCGAAAACACTACATTATTTGCAAAATGTTCGTCGACATTACAGATGTCCATCATTCGTTCGCAAAACTCCAGCCGTCGGTCAAAATCATCATCAGACAATTCTTGAACTAATTGTATTTTATACGGATAATATTTTTCACTTTTTAATATCTTCTCTACAGAACGTCGACTTATACCGTGGTTTAGTGCCAAATCTGTGGTAGAAAATTGAGGTGATTCCTTAATAGCAATGTTTTGTCTAATAGCTTCGTTCGTTGCGGTCTGTGGTCTTCCAGTTTTTGGCAAATTTTTGACCATCCCTGTTGCATTAAAACGTTGTAATGTTTTAGTAACTGTTGAACGTGATATAGGATTTCTTTCAGGATGCAAATCATTAAAAATATGACAAACTTCTTCCCTAGTTCTAACGCGATCGCCAAAACCAATCATCATTAATATTTCAATTCGATCTTTCTCACTTAAATGTACCATTTTTCACCGTACAATTTATTACCGTAAATTACAATTAACTTGACAGTTTGTCTTGACATTTTTCCAACAGCTACTTACTAAACAGTACACGTTTAATACAAAGTAAACATCAATTTGCTAATCTAAATGGTTTTTATTCTAATGCGTAAAAACTTAAAAGTGATTGTACTAAAGTGCTTTAGTGTCTCGTTTTTACAGATAATTTCCATTAACCCCGGTATGTATGAATTCGAAATAAGAAGATCTATCAAGATCTGCAAAAATATACAGGGTGTTCCATTTAATTTAAAAAAATTGAGGGCATTTCCGGCTAAACCGAAAGTACATTATTAACAAAAAAAATCACATCAGATGCATTGTGCCTTATTGCATTTACCTACAAAGTTTCATAAATATCGTCCTTTTCGTTTTAAAGATATTCACTTGGTTCCATACTTTATCCCAATCCTGTATATATATATATATATATATATATATATATAATACGAATTTTCCCTAAAAAGGAATATTTATAACCTCAAACAGTGATATAACTTCGTTGTATTTCACGCTATAAAAACACGATGGGTTTTAAACCTACAGTACCCGTACGGGGTGTTTAATTTTAAAAGACAAAGCAAATAAATGTTACGGATATTGTTGTTTGTTTATGTGCGATTACCTAAACAGAATGTATAGTGCAGGCGCTATAGGTAGTTGAGTATACAAAATGTGAGGACCGGCAACTATGGTCGGATTCTTATACCTGAAACCCCAAACAATGACAAAACACATCTTGCCACCAGCTATGATGGTCCCTTCCTGCTCCCTTTACATCCCCTCTTCGCGCCAACAGTAAGCATAGCGCGCTTAGGTATTCAGTGTGTTTCTGCATTTATCGGCGTTTAAACGTTTTGTTATTAAGTCGTGTTAGTTGTATACGCATAAAATAATTTGATTTTCGTTATTTTTGAGTGTCTGTTTAAACTGTGCTGTATTGAAAAACATTAGAAATGTCGCTGGAAGTGATTAATTTGAAAAGAAAAAGACGAAACGAACAGTTTTGTTTATTTTGTGATAAACCAAATGATTTAGTTAAAGAACCAAGGTCAAGCACGCTGCTTAATATTACAAAAGCAGCAGATAGAAGAAAAGACAACATTAGTGAAAAGTTTTCAAAACTGTATAATCCAGACTCCACAAGACAAAACTTTTCATGGCACCAAGACTGTTTAGCTACCTATTTAAGTGAAGAGAAAATACGGCGTCGAGAATTTGCGTTGTGTAAAGAAGAGGAAAAAGAAGAGTCTGCTTCAACTTCCGAAGCAAGCGTAGGGCTACGCATAAAATAATTTGATTTTCGTTATTTTTGAGTGTCTGTTTAAACTGTGCTGTATTGAAAAACATTAGAAATGTCGCTGGAAGTGATTAATTTGAAAAGAAAAAGACGAAACGAACAGTTTTGTTTATTTTGTGATAAACCAAATGATTTAGTTAAAGAACCAAGGTCAAGCACGCTGCTTAATATTACAAAAGCAGCAGATAGAAGAAAAGACAACATTAGTGAAAAGTTTTCAAAACTGTATAATCCAGACTCCACAAGACAAAACTTTTCATGGCACCAAGACTGTTTAGCTACCTATTTAAGTGAAGAGAAAATACGGCGTCGAGAAATTGCGTTGTGTAAAGAAGAGGAAAAAGAAGAGTCTGCTTCAACTTCCGAAGCAAGCGTAGGGCTACGTTCTCGAAAATCTCGTTCGTCATCAAGGGACACCTGCAGAAGTAAATAAACCGTCGAAGTGCTTAATTTGTGGAAAATTAACGAGGAACAAAGATAAGCAGCTGTATTTGTGTTCCGAAATTTCAGCAGCGGAACAAATTTTAAATACTGCGCGCAGTAAAGAAGACCATGTTTTTACCCAACTTAGTACTTGTCAACGGCCTGAAGATTTATTTGCTATCGAAGTGAGGTATCACAAATATTGCTACCGTGATTATTTAAGAAGGCCGAGAAATTCTACAAAACCAGTAGGCCGACCTTCAAATCAAATCCCTCGAGAAGTGCTTCACGATGCATTTGACAAACTCATAGATGAAATTAAAGATAAGTTTTCAACTCATTGTTTTGAAGTGCAGTTCTTAGCTCAGCGACTCACTGTACTTACAAACATAGAAGATGCTGTGATCGAGAACCGTCTAGTGAAATCACTACTTATTGATAAATTTGGTGAAAACATTTTATTTTCTTACCCAACTGATAGATCACAATCTTCATTAGTGTTTATGGAAATATACCATTGGCGGAAATAATAGAACATGTTCGTAGCATCAATTCAAAAACTACATCATTCAGAGTGCAAAAGCATTGCGTCAAGAACTATTAAAACAGAACTAATACCTAGTGGCTATTTACGTGATGAAAATTTGCTCCAAAAATTCTTAGAAAATGGAACATTGCCACAAACATGGGAGATTTTTCTGCAAGCTTTGTTTAATGCAAAAAACCAAAAATTGAGCAATAACTATTATAGAAGAGCATTATCTGTGTTCTATGACATATTTTTTACGGTTACTGAGAAACAGACACCAAAACATATAGCTTTAGCTGAATCAATTCATCACTTGACTAGATCAAAACAGCTGATAAGTATATTGAATAAGTTTGGACATTGCATCAGCTATAAAGCATTACAGCAGCTTGATTTAGAAGTAATAATTTCAATTGCGTGTGAAGATGCAGAAAACAATTTGCTTATTCCTAAGAATATAGTGAAAAATTCATCGTTATTTCTTCATGGCGCTATTGACAACAATGACTTCAATGAAGAAACATTAAGCGGTAAAGACTCTACCCATGTAACAGCAATGGTAGTTTATCAAGAAAAAAATCCTATCGAGAACGAAATAAATCTCGTTAAATTGAAACCTACAGCTGAACAGTTTGAGTATGATTTGAAAACCTTACATTCTCAAGAAATTCATCACTTCACAGCAAGTATGGAGCCCTCAATATCTAATTATGTTAATAGCAGTTGTCTATTAACTTTCACTCACAGTTACACACAATTTGATACTTTGCTCTGGGTTTTATGTAGATTGCAACATGATCAATTATTGAACAACTTTTGTCGACCATTGAAGAACTCGATACCAGGATGGACTCCATTCCAACAATTACTATCATGTGAGAATTCTCCTATATCTACAATTGATTTAGCCCGGTAATTCCTCAGCCACCTACTTCAAAAGATGTTGTGTATACTGCCATGAGAAATTTTGTAAACTTATGTCAATCATTAAATAAAAATATAGCTGTTCTTTCATGCGACATGTCTATTTACCTGATAGCAAAAATATCCAACAGAGTAGTCAAGAATTTGAGGATTGATATTAAGAATTGGAACATTTCATCTACAAAAAATTTCTTACGATGTTTGGGCCAATATATAGAAGGAAGTGGACTCGACAGCATTCTTATCGAAGCCAATGTTTATGGTGTTAATACTTTGGCATCAATTCTTAAAGGTACTCAGTACAACAGAGGCATTAGAGCACATAAACTTATGTATGAAGCATTGAGAAGCATACAGTTTACAGAATTTATTGATTACATGAATTTATCTGAAGATGAGACTTTTAATGAGCAATTACAGCAATTGAATATCTGTCTTCAAGAGATAAGAGAGGTAACAGTAGATAAGGATCGTACCAGTTTAAGTGATAAATATAACCATCATAAAACTATAATTGAAACTTTTTTTTACAATTTTTCAAAATTTTTAAATAATATGAGCACTGAAAACGAACTATTCAAACATTTAAATAATTACTGTGAAATGATAGAAATTCTTTTGAATTCAATTATGGCTGACAGAAGTAATAACTATGAATTACATTTATTAACTACTCGACAATTTTTACCTTATTTCTTTTCTATGAATCACACAAATTATATTCGTGGGGTGACACTTTACTTACAAGATATGTTACAACTACCTTCAGACGTTATATATGATATGAAGAGAGGAATGCATGCCGTCAAGCGAACTCCAGGAACATTCAATGCAGTTGGCTGTGACTTAGCACTAGAACAGTCTCAGAACCGATCTTCTGCAGTGACTGGAGGCTTAATTGGTATCACTAAAAATGAAGAAGCAATGCAAAGATGGTTGCTTCTGTATCATTTAAAAAATAGCGTTCACTCAATGCTTTCTTCATACCTTGGAATACAATCTGACACTACAGGTGACATTAATAGTCATAATGAATGGACACAATCGAGAATTAATACGGACGAAAAGGATGTTGAAAATATCATTAAATGTTTCAAAGCCTGCAATCCATTTAATAGTAGTGGGGATTGTGTGCTTCGCAATATTTTCACAGGTCAACTTGCTGAAGAATCAAGTGCGCGATGCTTAATTAATGTTAAAGAAAATGGGAGACTCTATTAAATACATACGAAAATGAAAGATTGTTCAAGAAAACTAAGAAATTATCGGATCCTATACAAAAACTAAATTTTACAACTTTGAAGATATTCCTACGAAAACAAACAAAATACTTCCAACAAAAATTGCAAGACGTAACAGACATAACAATTTTCCAAAAATCATTCTTGGTGGCTTCTCAACGTGGATTTGATACAAAGATATTAGCATCGTATGAGGTATTGGATTACTGCAAATATTTCTTTGACAATGACGGATTTTACAGGAAGTCACTAAAATCACAACTCGTCGTTGAAATTCAAAAAAACTATAACTGTGGTACAACCTCTCAGCAAGATATAATAAATTTAAATACTTTTAAAATTTATATTGTTGATGGTATGGCACTTGTTCACAAAATTCAGTTGAATAAGTTCAATACTTTTGGTGATTTTGCCGAAGCTTTCTTCAAAATAATTATGCAATTTTTTACGTTGCCTGACGTGAAGAGGATAGATGTAATTTTCGATAGATATGACGACATTTCTATAAAGTTTTTGGAGTCAAACTTACGGAGTAAAGGCCGAATTATTAAAAATATCATAATTTCAAGTCATTCAACAAAAATTCCTACTGATTGTAAAGCTTTTCTTGCAAACATTCAAAATAAATTACAACTTGTTCGATTTCTTTGCACTAATGCTCCAAAATATGCACACGTTAAAGAAGACTGCGAGATGTACATTTGTGGAGGATTCGACGATCCAACTAAATGTTTCAAGTTACAAGGGTCTTTATTTTGTGAGGTACTTGAATTACAATCAAACCACTTAGAAGCTGATTCAAGAATGTTTTGCCACATATTTCACGCAGTAAGGATTCAATCTGCTCATATTATTATAATCAGCGCTGATACAGATGTATTTGTCTTGGCAATTTATTTCTGGAAATACTTAGCAAATATCGGGTGTCTTGGTCTATGGTTCGACGGTTCTCATACAAAGAAATATTTTCTAGGATGCCATTTAGCTGCTGAATCCCTGGGTGAAAGAATATGCGATATATTACCAGCATTACATGCTATAAGTGGTTGCGACACTACTAGCAGATTTGGCAGTAAAATGCAATGCTAGAAAGCTGCGTCTGAAGATTATGTACAAACAGCTCTTATGTCAATGGGAAACCTTGACCTAAATAATGAGCAATTGAAACAGTTAGAAATAGTTTGCACTTATTTTTTTTCACAAAAAAAATTATTTGCTGATGAACTCAGATATAAACTGATTTCTCAAAACATAGGTTTCGGTTTTAATTTAATGAAAGTGATATGCACATCAGATGCTTTGCATTTGCATTTATTAAGGGCCACAGTACAAACATTTATTTGGAAAAATTCTCATCAAACACAATTACACCCCATTGATTATTGCTTATATGGTTATGAAAAGCTGAATGGTGACTTACGTCCACGACAAATGACTAAGCCGTCTTTACCAGAGTCTTTAATTCAACCTTGTAAATGTATTGCAAATTGTCGCACAATGTCTTGCAGTTGCAAAAATCAGAATTATTTTGTATTTCTTTATGTAAATGTATTAATAACAATTGTCTAAATATAAATGAGTAATTGTTTGCCCACTTTAAGTATATTTTTGTTTAAATTCACTGGTTTTTTTATATGACTTTTTTTATTAATAAAAAAAGATTTTATTACTTTTGTTTTTTTTTCAACAATCCATCCACACTTCAACCATTAGAAAAAACTATAAATTATTACCGAAATAATTATAAAAATGATTTTATAACATGTACTCAATACATTTCCTTTACAAATAAGAGTAGAGGGGGTAAACAAAAAATGGACCAAAAAATTGACCGGCAAGATCCGCATTATTAATCTTCGACCTTTTCTTAACTCAAATCCATTGGTGGAATTCGGTCCTCACATTTTGCATACTCACTTACCTCTAGCGCCCGGTCTAGTATTGGCAAACTGAAATACAGACCAGGAAATTTTTCCGCACAATACCCTATTCCTACGTTATACTTACACAGCATTTATAAATCGTTTGCTGAATTGTGTTTCAATCGACCGCATGCACCTGGACATTCTAACCTTGTCACTACTACCTGCCTACCTTTAAAGCTCAACCGACAAGGATCCCAAATCCACTACAGCTGACAATCAATAGGTCGCGTAGGTATGCGATATTACTTCTTTCATAATATATAAACAACCCTTGCAAAACCAACCCACAGATATACACATTCAAAGGTGGGTTGATTGAGGAAAATTGTACATTCAACAAATCTAACTCGACGCCATTTTATAATGAAATCATGGAGCTTATTAAAATCGCGCGTCTCCAGCATAACATAATAACGTATTCATGAAGTCAAATCAAAGAAATGTAAAAACAGGAAAGCGTCACAAACAACACGTTTTAAAAGACTAAAGCACCAGCGCATAACCTACAATTTCCACAATTACAATGCAAATATACAAAAGGAACTAAATCTGAGCACGGAATTTTGTTCATTCTAGTCAGAATCTAAGTTAAGGCAAAGAAAGAAGATGAACTTAGGGCTTGGGGATTATAATTCAGACCTCTACAAACAGGGTTAAAACTGGCGAACCTAAATTAGCATTTAAAACACCTGTAATTCACAGGTAAAGATGAATCTTATTTAAAAGTTGAATTCATGCGTTTTGTTATGGTAATTGAAGGAAAATAAATACCGTTATACGAAAATGTTAGTTATGGAGGTGTGACAGTCTCCATTCGATGTGTTTGCATACATTTAATTAGTGATAAAGGCCAAGGCTAAAAGTTACTACAAAAGTACCCTCGTTCAGTCCCAGATTGACTAAAATCCTAATAAAGTATTAATTAGCCGCTCTTTCGAGTGAGGGTCAAACCTACACACTTGGAAATTAATTTATCGAATCGAAAACTACTATTTCATGGTTTTTCACAGAAGAATTTGATGATTGAACAGATTTTCGGCAAAGCTGAAAATACAAGATAGTTTCACTAAGAATCAATTTTATTTTATTATAATCGTTTATTATAATCGTTTATTATAATCGTAATTGTATAAATAGAAACATGTTAAAAAATGTTAAAAAATGTTGGCTGAAATGCAGACACAAAAACGGTAGCAGTCTTTTGAAATGCTCCAGATGTATGAGGACGATAGCATGGACAGACAAAGATAATAACAAATAAGTTACAGAAATAGTATGGGAACAAGGATATCTGGGGAAAAAGAGAAATAGTAGGGCGGAATACGTTCTAAGGCATTTTTGGGGAATAGTATGTGATATATTACAAGCAGAGATAGGAAAAAAGAGGTAGATGTAGACCTAGATCAGACAGTTATAGATGCAAACTGTGCATATTTCAGGGAAATCTGTAGGTTAGTTCAGAATATGGAAAAATGATGGTACGCGTCTAACCAGTTCTAGGACTGAAGACCTAATGATGATGATGATAATCGTTCGACCACTTAATCCAACGTTTACATCCGTTCTAATTCCTTCAATCTTGCGTGCGATAAAATGCCTTTCCCGCTTGTGTGAATATGATACATAATTTTCTAGCACCCCAAGTTGTAACAATAGTTCTATCTGCACCCACAACAGTCAAACAGTTCCTGATGGGTTATATCAATAGTTTTGGCAAATCGGTTAAAAAAATGACAAATTGAAAATATAAGGTGCTAACTTCCCGTAGCAACGAAATATCTCAAAATAACCGTTTCAAGCACAAGATCATATAGTTCCAGAATAGTTCTATAGTTCATGATACATTTTAGCAAAAGTTTTGACTTCTAACTCTTTTCAAACAATTTTTGAAACTGCAACAGCACCACATCGCACCACAAGAGTAAAGTATCAAATTTCAGGATTTTTCAACCTACTTTTTGATATATTTCTATAGTTTTACAAGTTTTAATGACATAGGTGAGTTTCATCGATAATTCCAGTCCTTTTCTATTTTTCTTTCATTTTCGAAACATTCTTTGGCCCAGTTTTTGATATATTCCTATACTTCTAAATAGTTCTGACGAGTTAGGTACAAGATCATTTCGTTCCAGAATAGTTCTATAGTTCATGATACATTTAAGCAAAGGTTTTGACTTCTAACTCATTTCAAACAATTTTTGAAACTGCAACAGTACCACATCGCACCACAAGAGTAAAGTATCAAGTTTCAGGATTTTTCAACCTACTTTTTGATATATTTCTATAGTTCTATAAGAGTCTTGATGACATAGGTGAGTTTCATCGATAACTCCAGTCCTTTTCTATTTTTTTAACATTTTCGAAACATTTTCTGGCCCAGTTTTTGGTATATTCCTATAGTTCTAAATAGTTCCGACGAGTTAGGAGGGTTGTTTCATCCATAGTGGTGGTCTCTTTTCATATTTTTATCATTTTCAAAACTTAACTTCAGCACCGCACCACAAGAGTAAAGGACCAGTATGTCGCATTATTTAACCTACTTTTTGGTATATTCCTATATTTCTACAATAGTACTAACGACTTGGTGGGTTTCATCCATAGTTTCGTCCTTTTTTCATATTTTTATAATTTTCGAAACTTAACTATAACACCTCACCACAAGAGAAAGTACTAGTACGCCGCATTTTTTAACCTACTTTTTGGTAGATTTCTATATTTCTGCAATAGTTCTGACGACTTAGGTGGATTTTTTAAATAGTTTCGGCTTTTTTCATATTTTTAGCATTTTTGAAACTTTACTTCAGCACCTCACCACAAGGAAAGTAAAAGTACGCCGCATCTCCTAACCTACTTATTGGTATATTCCTATATTTCTGCAATAGTTCTGACGACTTAGGTGAGTTTTATAGATAGTTTCGGCTTTTTTTCATATTTTTATAATTTTCGAAACTTAACTTTAGCACCGCACCACATGAGTAAAGTACCAGTATGCCGAATTTTTTAACCTACTTTTTGGTATATTCCTATATTTCAGCAATAGTTCTGACGACTGGGGTGGGTTTTATGGATAGTTTCGTTTTTTTTTCATATTTTTATCATTTTCGAAACTTAACTTCAGCACCGCACCACAAGAGTAAAGAACCAGTATGCCGCATTTTTTAACATACTTTTTGGTATATTCCTATATTTCTACAATACTACTGACGACTTAGGTGAGTTTCATCGATAGTTTCGTCCTCTTTTCATATTTTTATAATTCTCGAAACTTAAGTTCAACACCTCACCACAAAAGAAAGTACCAGTACGCAACATTTTTTGTAACCTACTTTTTGGTATATTCCTATATTTCTGCAATAGTTCTGACAACTTAGATGGGCTTAATGAATAGTTTCGGCTTTTTTCATATTTTTATAATTTTCGAAACTTAACTTCAGCACCGCACCACATGAGTAAAATACCAGTACCGGGCATTTTTAACCTACCTTTTAGTATATTCCTATATTTTTGCAATAGTTCTGACGGCTTAGGTGGGTTTTATGATGGATAATTTCGATTTTTTTTTTCAAATTTTTTATCATTTTCGAAACTACAAGAGGAAAGTAAAAGCACGCCGCATCTCTTAACCTACTTATTGGTATATTCCTATAGTTCTACAATAGTTGAAACGAGCTAGGTGGATTTCAACAAAAGTCCACGAATGTTTTCATATTTTTAACTTTTTCGAAACTTAATTTCAGTATCGCACCACAAAAGATCTATCAGTATGCCGCGTTTTTTAACCTACTTTTTCGTATATTCCTATAGTTCTACACTAGTTCGGACGACTTACGTGGGTTTCATCCATAGTTTCGGCCTACTTTCATATTTTTATCATTTTTGAAACTTAACTTTAACACCGCGCCACAAAAGTGAAGTACCTCTAAGCCGCATTTTTCTAACCTACTTTTTGATATATTCCTATATTTATACAATAGTTCTGACAGTTTAGATGGGCTTCATCGATAGTTTCGGCTTCTTTTCATATTTTTATCATTTTCGAAATTTAACCGCAATACAGAAATAAAGTACCAGAACATCGCATTTTTTAACCAATTTTTTTGGTATATTCCTATATTTCTACAAAAGTTCTGATGAGTTATGTGGGTTTTATGGATAGTTTCGGTTTTTCTTCATATTTTTATCATTTTCGAAACGTAACTTCATCCCGCATCACAAGAGTAAAGTACCAAATGCGCCGGATTGTTCAACCTATAGCAATATACAAAAATGGAGGTTAAAAATGCGGCACATTGGTACTTTACTCTTGTGGTGCAGTGCTGAAGCTGTTTGGAAATTGTTAAAAATATTAAAAAAGACCGGAACTATCGATGAAGCCCACCTGTTTCGTTAGAACTATCGCAAAACTACAAAAATATAAGAAAAAATAGGCTAAAAAATGTGTCATACTTGCACTTTACTCTTGTGACGTGGAGTTGAAGCAAAGTTTCGAAATCGTTAAAAATATGAAAAAAAGGTTAGGAATATCGATGAAACCCACCTTTGTCGTCATAACCATTGCAGAACTATAAGAATATACCAAAAAGTAGGTTAAAAACTGCGGTGTACTGCTACTTTACTCTTGTGGTGCAGTGCTGAAGTTAAGATTCGAAAATGTTAAAAATATGAAAATAGGCCAAGTAAGTCATCACAGTTGTTGTAGAACCTTAACAATATACCAAAATATAGGTTAAAATACTGGTACTTTGCTCTTGTGGTGCGGTGCTGAAGTTAAGTTTAGAAAACGATACAAATATAAAAAGACTGGATTATTAATGAAACCCACTTATGTTATCAGAATTATTGTAGAATCATGAATATATCAAAGAGTGGGTTGAAAATCCTTTATACTGACACTTTACTTTTGTGGTGCGATGCGGTGCTGTCACAAAGCTTCAAAAATTGTTTGAAAAAAATTAGAAGCCACAATTTTGCTAAACGGATAAGTAATTATAGAACTATTCTGGAACTATAAGATCTTGTGCTTGAAAAGGCCTTTTTGAGATGATGCCGGTGCTAGGGGTAGTTAGCATATTTTCAATTTATCATTTTTTAACTGTAGAACTATTGTGAGTGCAACTGAAATATCGTTGAAACTTCAGCTATCACCAAATTTAGAGAGCTAGCACAAAGCCTTTTCAGAAATATGTCCTTTTATATTTGGATGGAAACGAATTAACGTAATCCTCACCAATTACCTCACTCATTAGTGCATTGTGCGCATACCCCGTACCAGTATCAGCTTTCACTCAACTAAAAAAAACTATAAAAATCACATAACGCAATTACTTAACCCCCACGAATTTAATAATTTAGTACCGGCTCACATGTATCTACCATACCAAATTTTGGGAACTGTCAGTACGGCCAAATCAGAACTATCCCAGTAAATCGAATGGAATCAATGATGCTTTAAATACAAGCTTCTTAAACTTTGGAGTCATACAACGGTAAGGTCATAAGCGGAGATCTTAATTTATTCAGAGAACTCGCTCTCAGCCACATATTTACCATTTGTTTATAAGATGTGGATGTGAATGTTTACCATTATTAACCGTTGCGTATTGTAAGTGATTCAGTAAGGAACCTTTATATTTCAGAATTTAAGATCAAAAACAATTATTTATCAACAAAAGTGGCTATTGTTTTGCCCAATTTTCTCCATGAAGTTCGATACCCTTTTGCATGCGTTTGAAGCAGTTTTCAAAGCACTTTTTCCACTCTCATTTAAGCAGCTCCAAAACATGAATTTTTGAACACTATAATCACTTCTTCAGGTGTCAAAAAATGACGCCCTTACAATGCATTCTTTATATGCGGAAATAAAAAGTAGTTATTGTGTATCAAATCACAACTATACGACGAATAATCCACCAAATCGACGTTTTGAGTGCTCAAGTCACTTGTTTGAACCGATTTATGCGAACTACCATTGTCGTCGTTGGGAATGGCCGACACTGTCCCGAAATCCCGCAACCTCCCAACCCAATTTCGGGCCCGGATGCTTATGTACTCGAGTCGGGCTCTTTATGTATTCACTTGAGCAGAGCCAGGTCGAACTCCTCAGCTCGAAAAAGACCAGCCCGGCCAGAACTTTTAGAAAAAAATCAACATCCGCTTATTTGTTTAGACTTTTATTATGTTTCATTTAGTATTTCAAACATTACTGCTTCCGTACTTTAAAACCCACTTCAGTTTCCACTTAGTTGAATATACGGGCTGCTGCACTTTTGTTATTTCAAACCGCTCAGTTACGCATCAAACTGTGTTCGTCCTTTATTTACTTTTATCAGTTCAGGTTAGCTTTCTCAGGCAAACAATGTTGAACGTCCTTCATTTAATTCACGAGTTCACTGGTTTATATTCTTTCTGGTCCCAGATCTAGACATGTAATTTTAATAATTAGAAATTTGATGAATTTTGCTAGATTTTACAGTATTCCGTGATTATAGTTAATAAGCTGAAATAATAACTTAGACTTTTACGCAAAGCCCAAGTGATCATTTCAAATCGTGCTAGTAATTGAAAGATGGAAAATATAAGGTCCCGGACAGGATTTGAACCTGTATATCAGGCGTTTGGGGCCCATGCGTTTTCCAGCTAGCGCCACCGGGACAGGTGACGACAATTGGAAAATTTTACAAATCCAAATCATGTACACAACCATACATCAACCTAACTTTCAATTACGTTTAGTATTTTTGTCAATCATATCTGACAGTGTCAGGTTTTTGACTTTTGTCAGTTATAGACAGGAAACGACGCTCAAAATTACCGCTACAAGCCAAGTATTACATATCTAAATATTAGGTGGTTAATTATTCAAGGTAAGTTGACAAATACTAGCGTATTATAGTTAATAAGATGAAATAATAACCCAGACTTTTATGCAATGCCCAAATGATCATTTCAAATCGAACTAGTAATTGAAAAATGGAAAATATAAGGTTTCAGACAGGATTTAAACCTGTATCTTAGGCTTTCTGGGCCCATGCGTTTTCCAATTACGCCAGCGGGACAGGTGACGACAATTGGAAAATTTTACCAAAATGTCAAACGTAATTGAAAGTTAGGTTGATGTATGATTGGGTACATGATTTGGATTTGTAAAATTTTCCAATTGTCCTCACCTGTCCCGGTGCTACGCGAACTTCGTATTTCAGTTGATCATCGTTCACGTATCGTTGTTTACGAACATCTTTTGTATTATTTCTCAGGGTGCATTGTAGTGAGGTCCGGGCTTCGTGGATTGTCTTTTGCTCCAAAAAAACTATTACGATTACGTGAGCTGCGATAAATTGCACACTTTCCGAGAACAACATTTTTTTCGTTTGCATGCGGGAAGCGTGTGAGCATCATTTACATGCACGAACACGTTGCTCCAAGTCACTATCACTCACTCATTCCCTGAAGATGGTCGAAAACACGAAACGCGCAAGTCTCTTCGTATGTGGTCTTGCATAGTCGATGACGGTACACCTAATTCTGCAGACCGATTAAGGGTTAACTTTATATGCTATCGTGCAGTTGAATCCGCGTAGCAGTACGAGTCTCAAGGCGAGTCTTACACCTCCCGCTACGTGGTTCATCACTAACACTTCTTGTTGCTAAGGTTTTCTTTTTCCCTGCGAATAATGTTGATCGTAATGACGGCGGTTTTCCAAAACGTACAGCAAAGTTCCTCAAAATGTTCCCCATTGTCTTCTTCGGATTCTGACGTTTGTGAACCTACACAGAAGTGGCTAAACGATCCTCAAAACCGAAAACACGTATCCTCCATGGTGTACTTTTATCTACTGACGTTCTTCTTTCTCCCACTATCACTATCAAGGTGAACACGTGAAATCGTAGTTTAACTACATGTCTAACTGTCATATGTTAATAATATGTAAACAGACTCCTCGGGCAGAGTGTAATTTTAATGGTATACGTATATCATTTATCCTATGCTTCATAATCATAATAAGACGGGTAATAATTTAGTTAGTTCCAATAACTTTGCTTTAGTGTTAAGAATTGTGTAGACACTATTAAATATTGGACGCTTAAATGAGCCTGACTCAACTGAAATGAATAGTCGTAAAATCGGGCTCGGCCCAGCCCGGCTCGATAGCTGGCCCGAATTCGGGGCGGGTCGATCATTTTTTACCACACAAAGCTTTCGGACCGGGTTAGTGTGGAAAAATGCAGGACTAGGCCGGGTTTTTCAAAAAGCCTGACCCGCCCCGGCCCGAAGCCATTCCTAATTGTGGTGGAAAATGATCCATCCCAAGTGGCTTGTTTTCCTTATTTCTTCGAAGACCACATAAAGTGCTTCATTGGAAGTCTTATCATGTGAGCAGAAAGAGCCTGTAGAATAGTAAGGGGTGACGTCACTACAATCGAAGTGAAATGTTAACGTTGAAGTTTCAGGAAAAGCAAAAGTAGTTGCGGAACAAAGCGTTTAGTGCCAAGTTGACCAATCTGGACAACTGAGAAATCTGAAATAATTTGATCGAGAGAAACGTCCAAAAAATGTCCATGACAAAGCGTCCGCTCTTCAGAGACTGCAAAGGTTGTTTCAGGTTACAATTTTTTGAAAAATTGAAACCCCCAAAAATTCTAAAGCAAACTTTGGCTTTACGTGAAAAAAATTTTTAAAAAAGAAAAGCTCAGGATTATACGGGTAAGAAAATCCTAGAAGAAGGACGCTGCAGGACTAAAGGCGTTATCGAGTAGGTAAAATGCGCTACTAACGATTGCGAAAATTTTATTTGAAGATTTCTATACCAATATTTCCAGTCGGAAATACGAAATGCGAATAAAATAAATTTTTGAAGAACAAAGTACATACAAAGTGAAGATTTAATTAATTTATAGGAGTTTGGGTGAAGTTGTAGTGCCCTTAAGAAGAAATTATATATCAGTTACTGTTACGTCGTCATCGAACAATTCGGTATTTTGTGACAATAAATACTTTGTGCGTGCATCCTACAGTTTGAGTGAAACATTTTATATACCGGCAATAACAGTGCATAAAGTGACAGTCGTACTCGAGCCTTTAAAGAAGCAAGTCGCCTTCGAACCCTCGAAAAAGGACGGTTGTGTTAGAGCTTTCAAAGCGAGACCGACACCGATTCGTGCGTGTTACTGGTTCTCCGTAGAAAGCTTTGTGCTGTGAACGTTCATTGCCCCCAGCGGCACAGGACTTAAGGTATTTATACCCTTCCTTAATTAGTTGGTAGTTGTCTTTTAGTTATTACATAACCGCTCCACCATTATCGTTATTGCTATAAAAGCAATTGGTCCTTCATTATAATTTGCATATTTTTATCACACATTTATATCAACCTCCTTAACCCCAATCAATCATTGGTCCTTCGAGCCGGATTCATTAGTCCTGTGGTATACACATGTCCTAAATTAAATATTATTGCACACCAGCGAGCTTTTAATTAATATTTTTGTTTTAAATTTGTATTCAAGCTCCCCATTTAGCGGGTTAAAATATGTACGATATTAGCTACATACTTTCGTTAGACTAAATTAAGTGATTTCGCCGTAATTAAAACCAGCAAGCGTTTTAATTACAAACAAATCCATAATATAAAATTTGTCAGTTTTCAGTTTAAATTTATCTTAGCGGTATAAAGCAAAGCAACCTGAAAACTATAAATCGCTTTATACTTCTTAAACGAGAAAGGAAAGGGTTTGCTTTGTATTTAAAAGCTATTGTACGTTTTTAGTATCAATACAAACCTTTTCAGGCGGTTTACGGTAAAATATTGAACATCTGCAGGAGTAATATAATGTAAAAGCTGCATCTTTCGGCAAATACGTTAAAACCACATGTTTTTAAATGTTGGTGGTTTCTGTGAGCTTTGAAGTAAAGGCCGACCGTAACCGCCCGGGTTGTAAACGGTACATCTTATCTTCACGCTTTGTTTGATAAACCCTTGTTTTCGACGTCTCGTTTTAAGACCACATTGCAAGCTAATAGTCATAAAACGTGATTTATTGGTTTATACGCTATCCTACCTTTGTCGTGCTGTGAACAACTCATAATATTTTAATATTTCTCAGTGCACATTTAGCTTTACCGTTTTACAGAATTTTTATAGTGTAGACTTTCAGAATGGCTCCCAAGAAAATACAGGTAGTCGAACTAGAATTGCTGAAAACACGTATTATAGAAATATTTGAGCTTTGTAATTCTATACAAAGTGACCCAAGTTTAAAGGCATTGTTCCTTATTCAAACAAGGGGAATACATGACCTTTATGCAAATTTCAATACAATTTTAGTCGCTGTCTTGGCCTCCTGTGACGAGGTAGAATCATTAAATTACAACGCTGTACGAAAGGAAGTAGATTCCGCTTATTTTTTCATACTGCTGCATCTCGATACGATGCAAGAAATGAAAGCACCACAAATCATCGAAAATGCTCCAAGCAGCACGGTATCAAAATTGGTACCGTTAAAACTCCCAAGTTTTAATAATGAGGTAACCAATTCTCATCTTTATCGATTTATTTGACAGTCTGGTATATAACAACGCGTCGCTGTCCAATATCGAAAAATTAAATCACCTTATTAATTGTTGTAGCGGGGAATCTTTAAGAATCGTTAAATCTGTACCCATTTCGGGGGATAATTTTATTATTTCCTATAACGCCTTGCGTGAGAGATTTAGCAATCCGCGTTTATTGGCAACTTTGCATTGGAAAGCAATGAAAGACTTTCTACCTTTAAAATCAGAAGACCCTAAGAAACTTAGGGCACTTATTGATTGTTTTCGGAGAACCTTGCTGTTCTAACTAACTTAAAGTTTCCCACTGAACATTGGAACTTTATTCTGGTCGATTTGCTTTTAGAAAAACTTGATCCGTTCACTAGAAAACGCTTCGAACTCCAATCGGATCCGAAGCAAATACCTAATTTCGAGGATTTGAGATATTTTTTAACCCAACAATGTGCAGCGTTGAAACCTTTTCTTCAACCGCACCTGTTTCTTATTCGACGACTGTCCATACATCTCACACATCAGTGCCTAAGAAATCCTCAGCGTTTCAATTTAAACCAAGAGTTTCTTCTAACGTAGTTTCACTGGACACACCAAGTAGCTCCAGTGACTCAAATAATTCATTTTCGCACCATTGTCCTTCCTGCAAAGGCAATCACTTAATTTATAGATGTCAATCGTTTCTAAAGAAAACTCCGACGGAACGTTTCGACATTGTCAAACGCTTACGCCTTTGTTTAAATTGCTTACGAACAGACCATGCGTCCATGCAATGCAAATCTTATAATTCCTGTCGAACTTGCGCCAAGCCGCATCATACCTTGCTACATTTTGAATCGCAACCTGCTTCTAGCCGTTCAGCTGAACCGACCGCTACACACATGCATAAAAATGCCAATAGGACGCAGTCAGCCTCTCCTATTCCGGCAAATGTTTTGTCTTCACAGACGAATTCAAATCTTGGGGTTACTGTCTTACTCTCCACTGCTGTTGTGGAAGTTCAAGATCGTTCTGGTAGATACAAACCGATCAGGGTACTCTTAGATCCTGGTTCCCAAGCTAGCTTTATTCGAGACGATTGCGTGAGCAAACTTTGGCTTCCACGCATACGTTCTCAAGTTCCGATTTATGGACTTGGGCAGACAACTTCAGCAGTCAATAGGGTGCCGTCAGCTGCACCATTCGCTCTATGTTAGACTCTGAAAAATCTCTAGAAGTCACAACTTTTGTGCTTTCGTCAATATCTGGCAAATTACCTAGCGTTGAAGTTCCTAATAATTGGGAACACTTATGCGGCCTGCACTTTGCAGACCCGACCTGGAACTCTCCAGGAACCATTGACATGCTCCTAGGAGCAGATGTTTATCCGTTCATCATCAATGGCGGTGTTATACATGGCAAGTTTCTTCAGCCTGCCGCCATAAATACAATTTTGGTTGGACTATTATTGGTCCCACAAAAGCTTGCAGTCTGATACTGTCCAAGCATTTTTACGTCTGTAGAAGATCCTATCGACCAGACCCTAAGGCGGTTTTGGGAGATAGAAGAGTTGCCATCAAGCCTTATACTTCTCCAGAAGAAGAAAAGGCAGATTTGATTTTTGAAAACACGTTTTCTCGTGACCCTAGCGGTCGTTTTATTGTTGCGTTACCGTTCAACGATACTTTGCCCGTTTTGATAATTGCTTTGAGATGGCTAAAAAGACTATTTTCGTTGGAGCGCAAATTACATGCTCAACCGGAGCTACGCGCCCAATACAACAATTTCATGCAGGACTATCTTGATGCGGGTCATATGGCATTACTCGATTCTCCGCCCGTTGGGAACGATAATTACTTTTACCCCATCACCCTGTGTTTAAAGAAGAAGGTCATACTTCTAAAATTCGTGTGGTTTTGACGCCTCTGCAAAGGCTAAAAACAACGTGTCACTTAATGACACTCAATTGGCTGGACCTAGTCTCCAAAACGACATTTCGTCAATCTTACTGAAATTTCGTACTCATCGTTTCGTTTTTACTTGTGATGTTCGCCAAATGTATCGACAAATTTTGGTTACCGAAGAACATCGAAAGTTTCAATTAATTGTTTGGCGGTTCTCCGCAGAAGAACCCATCCAGACATATCAGCTTAATACAGTGACCTACGGTATTAAGTCATCGCCTTATCTAGCATTAAAACTCTTCAGCAATTAGCCATTGACGAAGGCAAAGGTTTCCGTTAGCCGCTGACGCTATACGGTCAAATCTATATATTGATGATTTCGTCGCCGGTGGAGATTCTATACAATCGGCCCGCGAAATTAAAGATCAACTTATTCGACTTTTACATTTGGCTGGTTTTGAACTTCGAAAATGGAGTTCTAATTCAGTTTCTATTTTGGAAGGCATTCCGTCAGATTTTTGCCAATATACTTCTCTCGATTTCGATTCGGACGAATCAATAAAAATATTAGGTCTTCAATGGTCACCTACAGAAGATATTTTCTCGTTTCGGGTTAAACCATTAAACCAAATATGTACAAAGCGCAACATACTTTCACAAGTTGCCAGAATATATGATCCATTAGGATTTTTAGCCCCACTAACACTTTTTGCAAAACGCCTAATCCAGCATCTGTGGATGTTAGGTTTAAATTGGGATGACATCCCACCAGCAGACATTTCGTCTCAATGGCAGCAATACCAAGAAGAGTTGCCGTTATTATCGTCATTAAAGTTACCACGTTGTTTACCCCCTTCGGATCCTTTTACTTGTCATTTGCATGGGTTTTGCGATGCTAGCGAGGTAGGGTATGCAGCGGTAGTGTATTTTCAGTTCATAAATCAAACTACTGGAGAAATAACTGTACAATTTGTAACCGCTAAAACAAAAGTAGCTCCAATTAAGCGCATTACAATTCCACGTTTGGAATTATGTGCCGCCGTTTTATTAACCGATTTACTTTCTTTTACCATTCGGTCTTATCAAGGCTTGATTGACATCTCCGATGTTTCAGCGTGGAGTGATTCTACGGTCGCTCTCACTTGGATACGTTCTCCACCTTTTCGTTGGAAAACTTTTGTGGCAAACCGTGTTAGCCACATTCAAGAAATCATTGCACCTAGCCGATGGTTTTATATTAAATCTTCGCATAATCCGGCTGATCCTGCATCTCGGGGATTAATGCCAAGCGCGGTTATTTCATGTTCGCTATGGTGGGCGGGGCCTGAATGGCTTCACTACCCTAGTGACTCGTGGCCGCCTCAACCAACATTGTCAACCTCAATTGCTGAGGTAACTACGGAAAAGAAGATCCTAACATTTGTCGCTCAAACAGATCCAAACGTCATTGACATTTTACTAAGCCGCTTTTCATCGTTATATAAAATCCAAGGCATCGTGGCTTACATTTATAGATTTTCTAAACTCATGGCTCAACGTCATACGGGTCCCTTAACAGACATTGAACTACACAATGCTCTCATGATTATCGTTCGGCATGTACAAAATGTTACATTTTCAAAGGAAATAGCTTCGATCAAGGCAAACCGTAAGTTACCTAAAAGCTTGCGAAAACTTTCTCCATTTGTTGATCCACAAAACATCTTAAGAGTAGGTGGGCGCTTGACACATTCTTCGCTTTCCTATTCCGAAAAGTTTCCTGCGTTATTGCCTCAGCGGCACCGATTAACCGAACTTATCATTCTGTCAACTCATGAAAGGTATTGCCATCCCGGTGTTAATACCACAGCGTATCTTATCCAACAGAATTTCTGGATCCTTTCTATTAAACATTCAATCAGAAATTATTTATCATCCTGTCATAGATGTTTTCGTACCAAACCGGTCCTGGTAACTCCTCCTATGGGAGACCTACCGGCAGCACGTATTACCCAAATCAAACCGTTCAGTATTGTTGGTGTTGATTTTGCTGGCCCTCTTTAATAAAGGCTAACCCCTGCGAGGCTCTAAAACTCTTAAGGCCTATATTTGTATTTTTGTTTGTTTTGCCACTAAGGCAGCACATATTGAACTTGTTTCGGATTTGTCGGCAGACGCGTTTCTTGCCGCTTTGCGACGATTTATAGCACGTCGAGGACGCTGTTCTCAAATATTTAGCGATTGCGGTACTAATTTTGTAGGTGCCTATCGTCAGCTTACGAGTTATCTGCATAGTGCAGTAACCTCAGAAAGGATAAAGTGGTCGTTTAATCCACCTAGCGCCCCTCACTTCGGTGGCTTGTGGGAAAGCGGTGTTAAGTCGGTAAAGACACACCTATCTCGCGTAATCGGCGAACAAAAACTTACCTTTGAGGAACTGTACACAGTTCTTACACAAATTGAATCTGTGCTAAATTCAAGGCCACTCTGCGCTTTGAGTTCGGATCCAAATGACTTGCGTTGCCTAACACCAGGTCATTTCCTAACTATGGAGCCTCTTTCTGCACCACCAGATGAGGACCATTTAACCAACGTTGTACCATTAAAAGCAGGTGGAAACTCCTGCAAAACTCCACCAAGATTTTTGGGCTCGCTGGAGCCATGAGTACTTACATACTCTGAACCAGAAAGTTAAATGGCACTCTAAGGTAGGTGTCCGACAAGTGGAAAAGGACACTATTGTCCTCGTCAAGGACGACCAGCTTTCTCCACTTCAATGGAAGTTTGGTCGTATTATTAATACTTTTCCCGGTGCGGACGGTATTATACGTGTCGCTGAAGTCAAAACGGCACATGGCACACTAAAACGACCTTTGGTCAAACTAGCGCCGCTACCGGTATTTTAATTTTATTTTATGTTTAGATGTATATACACATTTTTACATGTATAGTAGTATATTCTTTTACATATTTGCTTATTTACATATATATTTTTATTTTTGCATAGTTGGTAATATCGCTCGCTGTAGTGCACCACCCTATCTTTCGTTACCTCCTTTCCTAGCAAGGTCAAATCCCATGCGATTTCCTTCACCCAACCTACTTCCTCCTTTTCAAAATTCTATGAATTTGGTGGGCGGTATGTTACGTCGTCATCGAACAATTCGGTATTTTGTGACAATAAATACTTTGTGCGTGCATCCTACAGTTTGAGTGAAACATTTTATATACCGGCAATAACAGTGCATAAAGTGACAGTCGTACTCGAGCCTTTAAAGAAGCAAGTCGCCTTCGAACCCTCGAAAAGGACGGTTGTGTTAGAGCTTTCAAAGCGAGACCGACACCGATTCGTGCGTGTTACTGGTTCTCCGTAGAAAGCTTTGTGCTGTGAACGTTCATTGCCCCCAGCGGCACAGGACTTAAGGTATTTATACCCTTCCTTAATTAGTTGGTAGTTGTCTTTAGTTATTACATAACCGCTCCACCATTATCGTTATTGCTATAAAAGCAATTGGTCCTTCATTATAATTTGCATATTTTTATCACACATTTATATCAACCTCCTTAACCCCAATCAATCAGTTACAATAAGCTAAATTTGACAACAAAATTAACATTTAAAATAGCTGTAAAGCATAGTAACGGCATTTATTTGATATTTGATTTCACGTACGTGTTGCCTGAAATAATTTGACCAAGAGAAATGACAAGAAAATGTCCATGATGAGGCTTCCGCTTTTCAGAGACTACAAGGGTTGTTTCAGGTTACAGATTTTTGAAAAATTGAAACCCCCAAAAATTCTAAAGCAAATTTTGTATTGCAGTGAAAAAAAAATTTAAAAAAGAAAAACTCCGGGATTATACGGGTAAATAAAGCCTAGAAGAAGGACGCTGCAGAGTGAAGACGTTATCGAGTTGGCACAAATGCTCTACTAACGATTGCGAAAAATTTCTTTGAAGATTTCTATACCAATATTTCAAATCAGAAATACCAAATGCAAACAAAACAAATTTTGTAAAACAGAGGAAAATTTAATAATTTATAGGTGTTTGGGTGAAGTTGAAGTGCCTTAAGAAGGATATACGAATTTGCGATTTAAGGACTACAGCTAGAATAGGCTAAATTTGACAAGAAAATTAACATTTGTAATACCTGTAAAGTAAAGTAAAGGCGCGTTTATTTGATATTTGATTTCACATACGTGTTGCCTGAAATAATTTGACCAAGAGAAAAGACAAGAAAATGTCCATGATGAGGCTTCCGCTTTTCACAGACTACAAGAGTTGTTTCAGGATATAAATTTTTGAAAAATTGAAACCCCAAAAATTCTGAAGCAAACTTTGTCTTGACGTGGAAAAAATTTAAAAAAGAAAAACTCAGGATTATACGGGCAAGAAAAGCCTAGAAGAAGGACGCTGCAGGAGTGAAGGCGTTATCAAGAAGGCACACGTGCTCTACGAACGATTGCGAAAAGTTTATTTGGAGATTTCTATACCAATATTTTCAATCGGAAATACCAAATGCGAACAAAATGAATTTTTAAAAAACAAAGTACATACAAAGTGAAGATTAAATTATTTTATAGGTGTTTGGTTGAAATTGTAGCGCCTTAAGAAGGATAGACGAATTTGCAGTTTAAGGACTACAATTCAAAATTTTAAATGGGCTCGAATAGGCTAAATTTGAAAACAAAATTAATAATTGAAATACCTGTAAAGCTCGGTAAAGGCGCATTTATTTGATTTCACATACGTGTTGCTATGAAAAATGAATAAAAAGGAGCATTTTATACGTGTAGGTGTAAGTCTACCCTAGGCAAGTAGGAGTAACTGTCGGTCATTTTCACGGTGGAAAAGGTCAAGATTGTGACACAAATAATACTTGAACGAGTTTCAGAACGTGCTGTCATTCAACCCCTAAATTTCAACAAACTAATTAAATGTAATCAATGAATCGTAATAAACTATTAATTAGACGTCCTACACATACGGGATCAGCCCACGTATTCATACGATTTAATGGTTTACACATCGAACTGGTTGACGTAATGGCTATGTTCTGAATATGAAATTTGATGTAGTTGAACTTGCTTCTAACTTCATTTGGAATTGTGCAATTGGTAATAAAATGCAAATTTAAATTGTAAAACAAGTGTCATTTAATATTTTTTTGGCGTTTTTTCCAAAAGCGTACAAGAGGGAAAACGATAACAAATTCATTACGGCACATACTGTGAAGCTTTTAATAAATAAAATCGATTGCACTTAAAAAAATAAATACCCACAGAGGGGACTAGAACTGATTCCAATTGACTTGGTGATGAAACACGCTAAAGCTAGCAACTTAAACACAATTAGAAAACGGGCTGTTTAAAAATTGCCTAAAACATTTAAAAGATTCAGCTAACAATCAGTTGGTTAGCGTATCGGTCACGAAAGCCGAAGAAACATGTTCGAATCCTGACCAGATCCTTATATTTTCCATCTTCAAATTACTAGCTCGATTTGAAATAATCATTAGACTTATATAACATTAAAGATCAATTGACCTTGTACGATTATTAATATTTATAATTAATAATTGGGTCATAGGCGTGAATTTGAGCTTCGCTTCCTATCTATGTCTGACATAATTCAAAAACTTGTCATTGTCGGATATGATTGACAAGAATGCCAAACATAATTGAAAGTTAGGCTGATGTATGACTGTTAACATGCCTTAGATTTTTATACCTCTTCGATTGTAATCACCGGCCAGAGTGGCGCTATTGGTTAAAGCATCAGCCAGGAAAGCCGAAGATACTGATATCTCGGTATATATCAATTTTAAAGTAGTGAAACAAGAATACATTATTTACGTAAAAAACATTACCAAATTCAAAAATTCAACCAAAATTGAAATTTAAGCAGTGCCGTGCGATGTACGGAAAGTTAAGGGGTTCCATACTGCTGCTGTATGCCACTAGAAGAAGTGCATAAAGTGATTTGTTTTCAGTTATTTGTATTTTAAATCAGTTAAACTGTCTGCTAAGTTTAGTAAAAAAAATCGCACTACTTCCAGTTATGGGAAATAATAATTTTTTAATTTTTAATTTATATGGAATTAAGGATCTTTCCGCGAATATGAACCCGAAAATTGTTTGTGAAAGTCTAGACATGATGTGAAAACAGAGAGTTCTCATTTAAATGCCAAGGGAATTGAGTTCCGCTTTCCATTTCGATTTTAACAACCAAAATTCAACAAGTCAGAGGAGTTCATGCGAAATTAGAGAAGTAATTATTTTAAAATTCTAAATAAAAATTATCCTAAAGTACTTACTTGTGTTGTGAACATTTAATAGAAGTAGGGCATTTTGTCATATACAAATCTGGTTTTATTTTATTGTGAGGTAAAAACCCAGGTAGAGAGTGAATAAAAATCTGGTATAACTAGGATGTTGGATAAAACCTGATGATCGAACAATTAAAGATTTCTATTGGAATGAAATAAAAATTTGGTGTAGAACAATAGCATGCCATTTGAATAACAAACCTATTTTGGAAACCAGGTGAGCTTCGAGGCGCGCGGAAGACGATTCAGGTACCTATCAGATTATTTGTTTTAGTGTGTATGTGTGTTAGAAAGAATAAGATCGATTTTAATGAAAAGTTGGACTATTGATAATGGTAAATATTTTAAGCTTGTAATAGATAACGAGAATACTTGTTAAAAAATTTATGAGAAAGATTTTTCAGCGTTTCCTTGCTTCTATGTTTGGTGTCTTTGAACATAGCCCCTGCTCTTTCTTGTTAGATACAGCTCTGCTCCCCTTCTATTGTTTTCTAAATGTATACCCTATTTCATCGATATTCAGTGGTATGTGAAGGGGGTTAACAACCTGTGGCAACCAAGATCCCCCAACACTTAGACATTTGCCGAATTAATAGTATTCCAGTAAATCCTTTCGTACAATTAACATTAGTTGAGAATATTGCAAAACCAACATCTGTAGTTGCTTATAATAATCATCAGGTTTAAGTACAATAATTTTTTTTCGTTATTCTTAAAATCCCTAAAATTCCCACAGCCTACATATTTGATTATCTGTGTGTAATAGTCTACCATAGGTTTACCTCTAACTCTCTCTTTTCCTATCTCTGCACTATTCCCTCATGCCTTAGTATCTGACCATTCATCATATCTCCTATTTTTTACTGCTTTCCAAATATTTCTTTCTTCCGCTACCATTTCTAGACCTCTTTGTTCTTAACCTTGTCTGTCGATGATATTTTCATCATACGTCTGTAGCATCACATTTCAAAGGCTTCTTTCTATACCTTTTTCCTCTCCGCTTCTCCTACTATCCAAGTTTTACAGCCGTAGAGTGCTGTGCTCCACACATATGCTTTAAGCAACCTTTTCCTTTTTTTATGTTTGTTGTCTTTAAACACAGTAGTTGCTTTTTCTTGTTAAATGAAGCACGACCTAATCTTTGTTTTATATATTTTTGCACTTTTCCCATCCTGCGTTGTTTGGCTTCATAAGTGGCAGAAATCCTTAACTTCTTGTAAGTTCTCGTTACGTATTTGTATTCTAGTTTTTAATTTATTTCCCCCTCCTTTGCATACTAGTACTTTATTTTTTGTTAATTTCTATACTATATCTCTGTGTTAGAACTGCTTCCATTTCATTAAGAGTAGCTTCTAACTCTTCCTTGCTAGATTATAATACCGCTATGTCACCTGTAAATCTAAAGATATCAATCTTTTGTCCCTGCATAATAATTCCAAATGTCCTTTTGCATTTGACAGTATTCGTTGCCTCTTCAACGTACGGGTTATAAATTAACGGGGTGTAACATGTCAATTCGCCGTCCCCCTGCCATGTTACATTGAACGTCCCACCTGCTTGCATAAAAGTATTCTTCATTTTAACTTTATAATACCGTTTACAATCACAAGTTAGTCTTGATTTATGTAACATTTCCCCTTTAGTATTATAATATAATGCACTAATTATGTTGATCTTTAGTTTTAATTTAATATTCCTCCTTGTGTATAAATAATATAAATAATTATAATCAGATGTAATTTTCTAATTGGAACCTCTGAATTATGTCCACAAATACACAACTGGTGTATACATGAATCTGTCATTTAGTTTGGTTTTTTTGTTTGTCCCTCTCTCAAAATGTGTGGTTATCTTCGAACTAGAATAAACTTTCGTTCTCTCGGTATCTGACTGCCGTTTCCCGATAAAGAAGTTTCTTCTAAGGCCAAGATATCGTTACTGGCATATAAAAGGTGTCTTTTCTTTTATTCTTGTTGAAATACAAAAATATCGTTTTAGAATATTAGTATAAGGTATACGAAGAAAGCTGACCCGAATAACCCATTCAAAATACCTAGTATCGTACAAGAATTTTACGTTGCCGTTTAGTTACTTTCTAAAAATAAATTAAATGTCCGTTAACAAAACATACGATTGTGGAACAAAAGGACTGGCTCTTACAAAGTTGAAGTTTGAGGTTAACAACCAAACTAAATATGAATGGTGTTCATCTGATAAAAACCGTAAGAAGAAACACCCGTTCTAAAAAGTTAGAGCTTCTTCAAGGTGCCGGTCCATTCAGAGTGGACGAGCCCTATATCATCCAAGTTTTGAAGAGACTATTATGAAAAGAAGAATTTAGAAAAACAAAAAAGGAACATAATATAAAAAAAGAAAAAATAGGAAGAAGGGCTAAGAAAGCCGAAAAATTGATAAAAAAAAGCAAAATTGAAGGAAACAAGAAAAAAACAACTTGAAGTGCGACACAAATTAAAATGCGATATCTGCCAAGAAGAACTTATCAGCGATGCTAAAGATAATGCTGAGAAAAATGCATAAGTTGCAATAATTGCATTAGGTGGTATCTTCTGAGAGCACAAAACTTAATGAAGTACCTTACAGTGAGGCGGCGCAATCTGCTTTTAGGTGTGATTTGTGCGAGCTACGGGCTACACAAGATATTTTAAAATACAAACAAATAATTCAGTTGAAAGTTTACCCATTTCTATGATTCGTGATTCTTATGTTCCTACTATTAACTCATTTACAAATTTAGAACAAGTAATAACAAGAGTCTTTATTACTCACTGTTCACAAGTCTAATTAACAGTATATGTCTTATTTATAGATGTTTTTAGTACAATTAATAATGAAGCACTTTCAGACTAATGCTATTTACAAGCACTAATACCTTCTTAAACTAAATCCTTCATAAGTCTTCTCAACAACACTAACACTACTGTAATTTATTTATTACCCTTTTGTCTATTTATGCACAAGCTGGCGGTACAATATGCACGTTCACATAACACAAATTTATAATTACTATAGAACCTTCAAAACGTAATGACCAACTAACTATACACGACATTTGGATATAGACAAACTGATGTATATTCATCACCGATTTTATATATACCCTAAAATTAACTAGATAATTCATAGTCTGGTGTTTGCTCGAAATGTTCTAGACTTCTGTAGAATACCAGTTATGCAACTTGCGTGTTTGGCGGGTTGCCTAAAAGTTCGTAACAATATGTACCTACCTAAAAGGTATGATAATAAGTTTCGTTGTTAATGATTCTTTTGTGGGTGTGCTTTAAGTAATATCTGGTGAGATAATGACATGTTAATAGATTAGAACTCACATAAAGAAATACAAATAACGATGTAACTAAACTAAGAATGTTATCATCATCATTAGGTCTTCAGTCCTGGAACTGGTTAGACGCGTACCCTCATTGTTTCCTATTCTGAACTAACTTACACATTTCCCTGAACTTTACATAGTCTGCATCTATTACTATCTTATCTAGGTCTACATCTACCTCTTTTTTCCTATCTTTGCTTGTAATATATCCCATACTATTCCCCAAAAATGTTGTAGAACGTATTCTGCCCTTCTATTTCTCTTATTTTTTCCATAGACATCCTTGTTCCCCTACTATTTCTATAACCTATTTGTTATTAACTTTGTCTGTCCATGCTATTATCCTCATACATCTGAAGCACAGTATTCCAAAATGCTGCTACCGTTTTTCCTACCGTATTTCATAGGCATTCTATATTTGTTGTCTTTCATCATAGGCGCTGTTCTTTCGTGTTAGATGCAGTTCGGTCCTCCTTCTATTGTTTTACAATTATATACCCTATTTCTCCGACATTCAGTGGTTCTGAAGGAGGGTAAGCAGCCTGTGGCTGCCAAGTTCCCCCAGCACTTGAACATTTGTTATATATTATAATAAATATATTTCTGATTCTTGGATTCCTATTCATGATTAGTTTCTCTATGTCAGTAAAATATATTATAAAATTAGTATGTCTATGCCTTTTTACATTTCTCATCGTTACTAAAAGAAAAATGTTATTTCTTATACAACAAGGTTAATTTCCAATTACTAACATGATGGCCGTAAACTGGTTAGCAAGTGGGCGTCAACTAGGTTAAGTGGCCGGAAACCAGGAAAATGGCCTTTTTGGGTTTTTAATTTTTCAGTATTTATGAAGTTCATTAATCGCGAGATAAAATTAAGAAATAACAAAGTCAAACATCACACAGACCATAAAAGCAACTTACATTGAAAAGCATTAAAGTCTAAGGCGAGGGGTAAACCGCTGACCTGAATTTTGTACACCAATTGCACTATTGCTCAGTTTGGAATAGAATTTGTAGTATTGCTCAACAAATTTTTTCATTGCACATATTTTCCACTATTGCTTAGTATTGCTTTACATTTCTCACATTTTCTTAGCATTGCACTCCATTGCTCGAATTTTCACACATTGCTTTCATTGCTTCATATTGCTTTCGAGAGTAATTGAATGTGGATGCATCATATTACTACGTTTATAACTGTAATAAAAATAAAACGCTAACATGTAAAGATTATAACATTTTGAACCTTAATTACTTCATTGAGGAATGAAAAATAAACGCTATAAAAAACAAATTTTTAATTTCAATACATCCCCTACTAATACAAGTCCTAGTAAAAGTCCTAACACGGTTTACAGTAGTGAAAAAACAGGAATTCCAAACTCCAGCTGTATAAATGGTTGGTGGTAATGTATAGAAATTAAAGGTAGATAGTGTGTGTGTGTGTGCTTACTGGAACTTCCTTTATATTTTGACCAGTAATCAAACTCGATGACATTATCTGCTATCTAGGTTATTTATTAAGTCTTGCAATTTAAAAGTCTCGTATAATAATAGTTCAGCGTCGAGTGCAGCATATACAGGATGTCTTATTTTGGATGGTATTGTTAGGTTAACTTGTTATCTGAGGAGATAGAAAGCCGGTTAAATGGGCAATACTTTTTATTAGTTTATTACCGGTTTATTATGATTATAAATAAATAGAAAAAAATTAATTCAAATTAGTGTGAATGAAATACAAAATGGCGCCCTTTATAATTCAAAAATTTCAAACTTGGGACTATTGTAGGTTTAATATCCATATTGTAATACACTGTTGGAAAGAGAAAAAAAGGAGAATTGAAAAATGGCAGAAACCAATATGACGTACATAAGAAATAAGAGAGTTGGCGTGTTCAGCTCGGCAAACTTAAATTCAAAAAATTTTTGTTTATATTTTTGACCGAGATAGAAAGTAAAGTTTAACTGTGTATTCATATTGCAACGCCCTATATTTTTGACCAGTAATAAAACACGGTGACATATTAGCTGCTATCTAGGTCTTTTATTAAATAAGTATAGTAGAAGTTACGTAAATATTTACAAAATAAAGACAATAGTAATTATTTTTTGTAAGCAACATATATTAAATATACAAATGCTTGAATATAGTAACATATCAAATAAGTTCGTTATTTCAAAAATTTTCTTTTTTGGAGGTGATGACCAGGTAATACTTCATTTCCTTATAAATGGAAATCATGTAAACATGTTGGAGTTCTTTAACAATCATCAGGTTGCTAATATCTATGTAGAGCCAGCTAGATAAGAAAAAGATAGAACAGTATAGGAAGACCTATTAGTCAAATTATTAGAAATTTAGGTTGTGAAGTGTATGTAGAACTTTTTAGATTAGCACAGAATAGAAAAGAAGTTAGAGCTGCGTCAAACCGATCTTAAGTAAGGTCGAAAACAAAATGATGATGATTTCAAAAATGAAACTAACACTACTTCAAAATTATTAAGAAAATGTGAACGTTGTGTTAGCTATATAATTAAGCTGTTATTTTTAGTAAGTTTGTTTTTTTTGGTTATGTTGGTAAACTAGTTTGAATCAATGTAAAATGGGTCACTACCGTTTATGGTCCATGAAAGATGAAATCTCTTTCAACAACATCCACATCGGCAGAACGAGGCCAAACAAATTTGTTTAACTCATACTTTAAAAACTTCATTTTAAATTGATTTTCATTCAAAACTTCAATTACTAGACCAATAAACCATTGTGTTTCATAACTGACAGCGTAGTAGTTTTCTAACATTAAAGGTATGTTAGATTTGAATTCTATTTCATTTTTAAAATTATTTTCTGAATCATCTTCTTCAGAGTAATCACCGAGGCTTTCGCTCTCTTTGTCGAACTTTGCTTTTTTTCTCGATCTTTTTTTTTCGATTTTTGTATTGACCTGTACTTGTAGAAGCCATGAACCTTTTCATTTTATCTGTACTGAGTCGTCCGGTTGGCTCGTCAAGAAGCCAACTTAAAGATAATTTTTTCACAACCATTGGTTTGTCTTGAAAATTAACTTTAACAATCGCCGACATAATGGGCACATCTGTCACTTCATTAGAAAAATCTTTTAGTTCTAGAGAGGTTGGTTCTTCATTAAATAATTCTGTATCCAGATAGTGAATATTATGCCCTGAATCGCTTAGAATACTATGTACGCATTCATCCATTTCTGCATCCGATGTTTCCTTTACTCCTTCTGTAATCAGTAAGTCTTGTGATGCCGGTAAGGAAATATCAAGGTAATCCCTTTCGTCAATATTTGAGATATATTTGCTCATTTGATCTACAGCGGCACTTTGAGCGCGCATTACAATTTCTTTAATGTCTATATTTATTAGCTCTTCTTCACTTACAAGTTTTTGTTGTAACATATATGAAGATTTCTTTTGCTCACGTGGGAAAACAATCTGCCCCAATTTCATGAATGATGTTGTTAATAACACGAATGCGATCTATACGATTAATTAACTTTCTCATATTAAAATTTATGACCGTCGAGTATGTAGAAGTCATGGATCTTGCAGTTCTAAATACTTATTCGCATGGCTGGCTACTCATCTGTGGCAAAAAAAACATATTTGATTGAACACCTTCAACTTGTTTAAATTTAAAAAGTACACCACGTTTAATTAACGTGTGTGCATTTAATTCGATACACACAGAATTATTGGTTGACAAAAAATTATTTTTTAATTTGTAACTTATGCACTTTTAATAAATGATTTCCAAATTCTAAGGCAAAAAACAACAAACCAAATTGTAGAAATTCTTTCCGAAAGCGACGTGTCATCTCTCAAAAAGGCAGCTATAATGTTTTGCATAATTGTTAAATATAAAATAGTTGCTTCTGCTTCGAACTGCTCCGAACACATTTTTTCTGCAGACAATTAATTCATTTTGTCTTCAAGCTTAAAATCGCTTGATGTTAAAAGATGTTTATCTTTCAAAGTGTTGCGTATATCATATATTGTAGATGCTCCAGCGATATGATTTTATGCCCTATTTTTAAACATACTTTGTCATTCAACATTCTTGTGCAAAATTTTGTTAAAATGTGTACAAAATCTTGGAAATAACAGCGGATGTTTAATTCCACATCCATATGAAACCATGATCAAACAATATCGTTCGATGTAGCAGAAAAACCTGATTGGAGACGCATGGCTTTTAATAGTCGTGTATCTCCATCAGATGAAAATCTAACAATGATTATTCCATTTTTTTTGCAGCTTCTATCATATTTTCCCGTCTTTGAATAACGTCGGCGGCGATAAATTTATTTTCTGTTCCAAAAATAGCTAATATATATAACGCTGCTTCTAAATGATATAAGCATACGTAGGTTTAGGTGCTTTTTCAAAATATTCTTGAAGAGTTTCTGAAGAACCTGCTATAAAGTAATCTTTATCTGGTATGCCATTTTTTAAAGGCAATACAGATCCTACAATTTTATTTGTTGTAGAATCATATTCAATCTTTCCATTAATTCTAGTACCATCTTCTGAAATCCAAATATATTTATGTAAATTTCTATCATTCAAGTATTTTGCTAATCCAGAAAAATTAAATTCTCCTTCTTCAATTCTGATTCTACTTTCTTGAAGATATCTATTTAAAGTTGATATTGAAGGGTGGCTGTTTTTCAAGTTAGCATATAAAATTTCATATGAAAGGCGTCCGCAGTGCAATATGAGTAAATAGATATTTTATTTGTTAACTCGTCAAACATGTTTTTATTGAAAGGATGTTTACAATTTTCCAAAGCATTTTGCATAACCTTTTGTAAAAAATCTGACATATATTTGTTTTTCTTTTCTAAAGTGTCCAAAGTTAAATCATATGAGCTAGAAACAATAATTGTATCAATCATTTCGCTTGACATATTTTTAGAAACTTCTTTTACAAAAGAAATGAAGTTGTTCATTAAGGCTTGATTTTTGACGCGTGTTTCTCTTTTTCTTCTATCTCGTTCGGCCCTTTGATATTTCAAAAACTTCCACTTTAAAGTGTTACTATTTAATGGTGGTCCGTAGCGACTTTCAAAATGGTTTTCTTCGTCAGAATATATTGTTGTACGTTCAGATATTGTTTTAAACTTTTCAATTTTACCGTACTCCTCAAATATGCCCCCAATGCTATCATAATTTTCAAAATCTATACTATTAGTTAATTGTTGACAGTTTTATTTAACTCAAACGTTTTTCTCTGAAAGTACATTTTGTGAAGCAGGCTGTATTATTTTTAAATCAGATATATTTATTTTAGTAGTCATGGGAGTTGATTTTAAATAAGATGATTAAACTCCGAATAATGCACAATCATCGTCTTTAGTTTTAGACACGCGCCAACAGAAAATAAGTACAGTCATTAATTTATATTACACAGTTTCTCCATTGCTTTAATATTGCTTCGAATTTTTACGTATTGCTCAACGGTTACCAACATTTTCTAAGCATTGCTAATATTTTCTTGAACAGTGCCTATTGCTTTACATTTTTTGACATTGCTTGTATTTTCTTAGTATTGCGTCTATTGCTTTTTATTTTCTTGCAATCCTTGTATTTTCCTAGCATTGTTGCCATTGCTTTTCCGTTTTTGTACCCTTGTACACCAAATTTCTTCAGCAGTTGAACCCTCGGTCTAAGGAATTATTCAACCTTGAATTAGAGAGTCCCGTTAAGTTATCGCAAACAGGAAACAGCCCTATGTTCGTTAATTTTAGGAGTACCCTAGAGAGGGGCGACTTTGTAACTGTGAGGTGACTTTGATCAAATGCACATCCCTACTTTATTCGTGTCTATGTGGGGAGCAGCACGACTCCAGTGGTATTGTTTGTGATGGCTCGCTAACTTTCAATTCTATTTATATAACCAGTCTCATTTTGTCACTTCAAGTGTGCGCATCTCGTCGCTTAGAAATAACGAAATTGTAGGATATTTTATGATTTACTGCGCAACTGACTAAATGTGAGTATTATTGTGGTGTACATTCCACATATAGTTTTAATGTGTATGTTTTGTATTAATGTCATTAGCAAAGCATCGGAATACTACGATATCTTTAAAATTTAAGTTACACTAGTTTCACAATTTGTAAATTAGTAACCTGGGGCGAGTTTGATCACTGTTCACTTAATTTATTTTCTTGTCTTGTCCAATATGGTTCGAGTGTATAAGAAAAAGCATGGAACAAGATCTTATAAAAACTATTCTCATGAAGTGTTAGAAGAAGCACTTGCTAAAATCAAAACCTTCTAATTAAAATAGACTACAGCAATAAAGTGTTTTACTACGCGAGCAAGCACAGGGGACCGAATTCTTGCGTCAACACGTTCGCAAATATCAGAGAAACCGAAATGCTACATTAAATTTATAAACACAGATGGAGTTCTACATGATAACGAATAAATATTATATTAATGGTATAGAAATTTACGCTTTCAATACTGTAAGGGATAATTGTAAATTAATAATTATAAAAAGGCGTGAATTAACTGGGAACAAAATCATATTCCTTACAAAATCACTCAAAAACCCAAAATGCCAAATTTCGCTGAAAAATTTTCACTTTTGTTTTAATTGAAAAAATTATTCATCTTCAAGGAATTTAGTTGAGAAAAATTCTATTTAAAATATTCTTCGTTACATTGTTGTTATTTTGTTGGTTATTAATGCGGAATAGAATTTGCAAATTGTTTTCTTGTTTCATGGCACTCTCATTATTATTATTATTATTGTCTTTATTTAAACCACAAGTAATTCACAACAATGATAAAAATATGTAAACAAAATACAAAATATGATTGTGGCAAAAATGGGCGAGGTTCAGAGTTGAGCTAAAGTTGCAAGCAACTGAGCTCGTTCTGCTTTTCCACTTAACCCTATGTACTAAATAGGTTTAAATTAAATTAAATATGGCTGAATTGAACTTAATAAAATACATTGCAAGTGACAATCATCACGGATTTACATAACATAACTATATAGACGAATGGAATCCACTGTATGGAATCATAGTTTATTTGTTTGTGTAGAGTAGCTGAAATTTTAACAAATTAATATCTCTTGACTACAAAAAAATTTTGAAAATTAAAAATTAAAATTTGTCGGAAAAATTTGGTGTTTAGGAAGTTTGAGTGAGTTGTAACAACTTTTCTTAATACTTTTTTGTTCTATTTTAATCGCTACTTTTCATTTTAATCATAGTTGGCCAGATTTTGACTTTAAAAAAACCGAATTCACTCATAAAGATGCCCAGTCGTGGTCTACACAACTAATAAAAATTTTGAATTGATTACTTTAAAAATAAAAAAGTTATTTGGGTGTCCTCATGAAAAGTGAAACACCATTTTCTTGAGTAGCGTCAATTATACGACGTAGGTAATGTAAAATGGATTTACGTATCTTTTTCAAATTACTATTATAAACTAAGTATACAATAGAAAAAAGGGAAAGCGTGTATATAGGGTTTGTAGATCTGGAAAAAGCATTTGACAATGTAAAATGGAAAAAAATATTCGAAATACTCAAAAAGATTGGAATGAGTTATAGGGATAGACGGATAGTACATAGCTTATACAAAGAACAAACAGGAGTAATAGAATTAGAGCAGGAACGTAGAGAAGTAAACATCAGGAAAGGGGTGAGACAGGGATGTTCCATATCCCCATTAATTTTTAACTTGTACATTGAAGAGAGGCAATGAATACTGTCAAATGCAGGAAGACATTTGGAATTACTATGCAGGGACAAAAAATTGATATGCTTAGATTTGCAGATGATATAGCGGTATTAGCATCTAGCAAGGAAGAGTTAGAAGCTGCTCTCAATGAAATGGAAACGGTTCTAACAGAGAGATACGGTATGAAAATTAACAAAAGTAAAACTAAAGTACTAGTATGCAAAGGAGGGAAAAATAAATCAAAAACAAGAATACAAATATGTAACACGAACTTACAAGAGGTTAAGGATTTCTGCTACCTAGGAAGCCAAATAACGCAGGATGGGAAAAGCACAAAAGATATAGAACAAAGATTAGCACAAGGTCGTGCTACATTTAACAAGAAAAAGCAACTACTGTGTTCAAAGACAACAAACATAGAAACAAGGAAAAGATTGCTTAAAACATATGTATGGAGCACAGCACTGTACGGCTGTGAAGCCTGGACAGTAGGAGAAGCGAACAAGAAAAAGGTAGAAGCCTTTGAAATGTGGTGCTACAGACGATTGATGAAGATATCACGGACAGAGAAAGTTAAGAACGAAGAGGTACTAAAAATGGTAGGGGAAGAAAGAAATATGTGGAAACTGTAAAAAATAAGAAAGATAGGATGATAGGCCACATACTACGGCATGAGGGAATAGTGCGGAATATACTAGAAGCAGAGATAGGAAAAAAGAGAGGAAGAGGTAGACCTAGGTTAGACTACTGCACACAGATAGTGAAAGATGTAGGCTGTAGGAGTTTCAGGAAATTGTGTAGGCTAGCTCAGAATAGAAATCAATGGAGGTACGCATCCAACCACTCCCAAGATGGATAAATTAATGACGAAGAAAGTAACTGCACTTAAACATGATATTTATTATAAGCAACTACAAGCATTGGATGGGCAATATTCTCGAATAATGGTAATTGCGTGAAAGCATTTACTGGAAAACTATTATTTCGGTAAATGTCTAAGTGTTGGGGGATCTTGGCAGCCACAGGTTGCTTAACCTCCTTCAATAAATCTCTGTGTAATATGGCATAATATTAGAAAACAATATAAGGGGAAACGAGCTGTATTGCTGTGTGAGAATTTCAGGGAACTATGTAGGTTAGTTTAGAAAATAAATAAGTGCAGGTACATGTCCAACCAGTTTTGAGACGGGAACCCAATGACGAAAAAATAAGCACAGATAAATCTGACTATTAGTATAAACAACTAGTTGTTTGTTGTGAAATATCTGCAACTAATGTTGACTGTGCGAAAGAATATTTTGGAAAAAATATTAAATCAGTAAATGTTCAAGTGCTGGAGGAACTTGGCAGCCACAGGCTGCTTACCCCCCTTTGCAACCATTGAATGTCGGAGAAATAGGATATATAATTGTAGAACAATAGAAGGGGACCGAACTGCATCTAACAAGAAAGAACGGCGCCTATGATGAAAGACAACAAACATAGAACAAAAAGTTGTTGAAAGCGTATGTGTGGAGCATAGCACAGACAATATGCCTACGAAATACGAGCAGTCTGAAAAGCAGACAGAAGAACAGTAGCAGCCTTTGAAATGCCGTGCTTCAGATGTATGAGGATCGACAGACAAAGGTAATAACAAATAGGTTATAAAAACAGTAAGAGAACAAGGATATCTTTGGGAAAAAAATATGAGAAATAGAAGAGTAGAATACGTTCTAACGCATTTTTGGGGAATAGTATGGGATATATGACACGCAGAGATAGGAAAAAAGAGGTGGATGTAGACCTAGATCAGATAGTGATAGATGTAGACTGCGCAAATTTCGGGGAAATCTGTAGGTTAGTTCAGAATAGGAAACTATGATGGTACGCGTCTAACCAGTTTCAGGACTGAAGACCCATGATTATGACGTTATAGGTAGGGGTGGGCGATACGGGATTTTAAGTATCGAATATCGATACATATTCTATATCGATATGTATGGATATATCGAAAATCGATATATATCGATACATATTGATTATCGATATATCGATATTTATTTTTCACTGTATCGGGGGATCAATACGGGGGTTGTATCGATACGTATCGATACATCGATACGCCAACCCAACCCTACTTATAGGTTTATTTGTTTAATGCATGAAGAACTATCATATTTGATTTTGGGATCCTACATCAGCAAAATATGCACGAAGTACGGGAAGTATGAAAAGTAATAAGGAAGTATCGGGAAGTACGGGAAGTATCAAGGAAGTATGGGAAGTATAGAGGAAGTACGGGAAGTACATAGGAAGTATGGGAAGTAACAAGGAAGTATGGGAAATATCAAGGAAGTATGGGAAATATCAAGGAAGTACGGGATGTACACAATACTTCCTAGGAAGTACAGGAAGTAGATACCTTTTGGGAAGTAGTGTACAACAATTGGGTCAGCGGTTTTCTCCTCGGGTCAGAGTCTATATCTGCTTCTGGATAGCTTCTACAGTATTTTGCTTGATTCCTAAACTGTTGTCTAACAAGAATGTACTCTATTTGATATCTTCCTGTATCTCCTCGCATCTTCCACGTGTATCGTCTTCTAACATGATGTTAAAATAATGTGTTTGTGATGGTTAAATTGTTCTTGTCGCAAAATTCTACCAGCCTATTTCCCCTGTCGTTTCTTGTGCCTAAAAACCAAATAAAGCTACTATCGCTGCTTCCCTACCCTCACCTACCACTGCATTAAAATTCCCCGTAATTATCAAATTTTCATATCCTTATAGGTATCTTAGTATGTCTTCGATATATTTCTAGATCGCTTCTACTTCTTCCTCACTGTAGCTAGAGGTGGACATGTATACTTGTATTATTACTATATTCGCCGGTTTAGCTTTTAATCTAACCATGAGTACTCTTTCGTTCTTTTGGAAGTAGTTTTCTACACGTTGTCCTACCTTTTTTCGCATAACTATTCCCACGTCCGAATTTCCCTCCTCTGATGCTGAATGAATTACTCTAGAGTCTTCGCTCCAAAAATCCCCCTCCTCTGGCCACCGAACATCGCTAATCTTAAGTATGTCTAGTGCTAACCTATCCATTTCAATTTTGAAGTTCTCTAGCTTTAGTTGCTTCATACTTCTGACATTCCACGCTCCGACTCGCAGAATGTTCACAAGTCTTTTTTATACTTTCCGATCACATCCACCAAAGTAGTCCCCTTCCGGAGATCCAAATGGGGGGACTATTTTAACTCCGGAATTTTTTACCCCAGAGGATGCCATCATCTTTAATAACAATTTGAGTACGCTGAGTACTTGAGAGATAAGGTGGTAGTTTCTCGTTGCCTTCCACATCGCAGTAGTGTGTCTTAGAATGCCATACCGACCCCTATGGTCTCTGCCACTCTAAGTATCGAAAAACCTGCTGTCCTCTTTCGGGTTAACTTAAATCAGCAAATAAATAAAGAAAGTAAAATAGAGTGAAACCGCGCATTCCCCCAGGACTTAAGTGATAGTAATTGTATTCCCCCCTAGAACGTTTAGTGCATACCCACCAGAACTTTAACAGTGCATCATCTCCCCTTAGCAGTAAGATACCAATAGACGTAAGAAAACGACCAGATCTTCGGATGCTTGGGAAATTTATATATGAGGTAGGATTAAAATTATGGCGGCTGTACTCGCATAAGCATTGACTTGTAGTAATAATTAGATTTTGAAATAATCTAACGAGCATGTTTTGTGCGTAATGGCTCTAGCCATCCTAATGCTTATGCGAGTGCAACTGATAATTTGGGCGATGCTTTTGCTAATTTATGCACTGTTGCATGCTTTTGCTTATTTAGATATTTATTAATTTATTTATATATTTATTTTATGTATATTTGTATACTTACATTATATTTATACTTATTTTATATTTATATTTTTGCCTGTATTTTTGTTCTGTGGCTTGATTTTATTTGCTAAACGTTTTGCTGCCAATTTTTGGTGGTAGTATATATAGGAAAGAAGATTGTACTTATAATATGTCAGTTAGGGAATGATAGGGAACGTTAGGGACAAACTTAGGATGAAATTTGAATAAATACTTAGACCAGGGAGGACGAATCTGTAAATATATAGAACAGGCAAAATAGCTGGATTCACTATTAAACATTTGGCGAATGCTTAGAAAATTTGAATCCATTTCTAATATTAGCTAGCTAGATTTGGATAGTTTTAAGACGACCCTTCAGGTAGCACCGGTAAGCATACCTGGCAGCTGCTATCCGGTATTACGGATCCCTCCCCATTCATTTTTGCGTGTGTCTTGTGGATCGGGCTAACTCCAGAATCAACGCTAGGTATACCATTCTTTAAACCCTATTTTTAGTTTCAGTTTGTTAGATTTTTATTTAGTATTGATTAATCTGAAGTAAGATTAAATTTGGAGCACGTATACTTTTCGCGTTTAAACCCAATGTAGTTCCTTTTGGGTGGAGCATTGGGGACGTGGCCGCAAGCATATCGGCCCTTAATTACATTATAATGTCCTCTTTCGGGTACCTGTCTTAATCTGTTTCCTCACTAAAGACCCTACTACTTTGATTGGACCTGTAGTTTCGCTCTTTAGGTCACTGGAACGCGGAAGTCACTCCACCTGTTCTAGTGATAGAACTTCTTCAAGGTGCAGATCTATTCGGAATGGCCGAGCCCTATATCATCCAAGTTTTGGAGAGACTATTATGAAAAGAAGGATCTAGGAAAACAAAAAGAAAAATAATAAAAAAAAAATTAGACATAGGGGCTAAGAAAGCCGAAAAATTGAAAAAAAAGCAAAATTGAAGGAAACAAGAAAAAGACAGCTTGAAGTGCGAAACATATTAAAATGCGATATCTGCCAGGAAGAACTTATCAGCGATGCTGAAGATAATGCTGAGAAAAATGTAGGTTGCGATGATTGCATCAGGTGGTATCATCTGAAATGCACAAAATTTAATGAAGTACCTTACAGTGAGGCTTCGCAATCTGCTTTTAGATGTGATTTGTGAGAGCTACGGGCTACACAGGATATATTAAAAGACAAACAAATAATTCGGTTGAAAGTTTACTCATTTTCTGATTCGTGATTCTTGTGTTCCTATATATATATATATATATATATATATATATATATATATATATATATATATATATATATATATGTATATAAAAGGATTGCTACATGCTTATAGAAAAAAAAAGCACTAAAGAAACACAAAACGTCACATAGATAACAAGATTATATGTATAGTAGAATTTATTTAAGAAGAGCCTCTACATCATTTGACATATGCGTAAACCTTGAAACTCAGTGGGGAAGCGGTTTTAATAATTTTTATGGTTCCCATAGAGTAAATATTGTAAAATCAAGTTTTATTTTGTTGGTGATTTAAATTAGCATGGCAGTAGAGGAAAATCAGGCAACCCAGGCCCACATTTCCTCCAGAATCCCACATTTCCTCACACATCTGGACCAAAAAGTTTTCTTCGACTAACCATTTTTCATCTTTCGAGATAAATATCTTAAATTTTTTATCTTTCGAGATAAATGAGCATCCACATTTCCTCCCACGTGATAAACCTATTTTTAAGATTTTTTACCGCTAACATTCTGGACCAAATAGTTTTCTTCGACTAGCCATTGCATCTTTCGAGATAAACCTACCTTGTTTGGTATCAATTAACAATAGATTTTTCTCAGGTACCCGAATCTTTAAGAATTTTTTAGATTGCATCATCCCCAAGGGAGCTACCCCATTTTTAAGATTTCTTACCTGTAGCGACTTTTGAGCGTTCTTATAAATTTTCTTAGTCATGCAATACATCTTGTTAGCTTAGAATTTTATGCAGAATCTGCAAACAGATTTGAAATCGGACCACGCCCTGCAAAGTTATACTTTAAGCTCTCAAACCTCTAAATTTCGCCTTTGCTCGTATATATTTAACTCCATTTTTTAAAACCTTTTTCGCTACCCAAGGTATATGCTTTAACCAACACAAAAATTAAGAACACAAAAGTTTAATAATTTATTTATCCAATTTACAGTTTAATAAACTATTACAATTTTTACAAAGTATAGCATTATTTCCTGTGTGTAGCCGAAAGTTTAACCTGTAACAAAAAAAAGATTAATGGGTTGTTTAAAATAGACGTGTAACAAAAAGAGATTAATGTAAAAAAAGAGGAGACGTGTTTTCAGTCAATAAGACATATTGTCGTTAACAATATGTTTTACCGTCCAGCGACACCACGTGGAGGTAAACACATGCCGCCGGGAACAAAGGAAATTTAATTAAAAGCAGAAAGTTTTGTCCGGAAACGCTACTGTAAAATATATAGAGCAAATAAATTATTCCCTGAATGTGTTTTCAATTGCAATAACTGACTATACAATCATTTATGAATTTTAAATTACACTTTATTTAAACTAAGTTACTTTAAACAAGAAATTACCGCATCCAAAAATTCCAATGCATGCTTAACAATAATGTAGAAATGGCAAGGTCGACTTTTGATGTCCAATGTAATGTGTTTTAAATATCTAAAAAGAAAGCGCATTTTGCTGGTATGAAATCTATGGAATTTCTCCTGTAATGAAAGAAGAATGCATTCGTAATTGAAAATGCGTGCTACAACTTTCGCTAGATACCAGCCATGTATGTTAATTAGAAATTTTGTGTATGACATCATTAACTACCTAAATTCCAGAATTAACAAAATGTAATAAACCAGATTAAGTACTGAAAGTAACTCGTAATCCAACAAATATTCTAGATTTCTTAACGAACATTTGAATGCTGTTTTATAATTTCTTTTCTTGGACTTTCTATTAATTATGTTGAGAATATGTTTCAATGACGCGCATTTCAAATCGAGATATAATTGTTTGTAGATTACCAATACCACGAGGTGCTGAAAAGTGCGTATTTACGGAAAATACAAACCTCATTTAGTAGTATAATTAACGGAGCTTAACAGTGGACGATGTTACACCACGACATTAAATGGCGTGCTTGAATATTTTCTTTGGAAACAATCGAAGATTGCCGAAGACACTCGAAGAGTGCACAAACGCGGTCACTAAACCACAATTAATAATCGCCTTTATAGGTTTAACATTTTTACCATTACCAATGACTTTAATTTCTTATTGGAGAGAATCCTTATTCTCCCACGCACTGCTACGTAGTTGCATGTCCATTCCTTTTGGAGGTATATGCTCGTTATAGGTTGTAAGACCCTCGGTTTTACTTAACTACACTTTGTGAGATCCCTTTAATCTTTTTTTTAATCGTGTCCTTCTCGCGTACAATACAGTAGGACTTAGCCTTACTACCTACAAATTCCAACACCAAGTCACCGTAAAACTCGTCTTTAAATTTCCCCACAACTTTTTGTTAACATGCGGTATATTGTGTTTATTATTTCCGCGTACACCACTTTAAACCTAAAAATAAAAACAGGATAGTTTAATACGTCTATTAATAATTTATGGTAATGTTGGCGATACAAATATGTGAAAACAAACTTTATCAAGAAATATGTTTTAATAGAATACATACATGTATTGATAACATCTATAAACCGCTGTGGTAACCAGAGTCTTGCGAATCTGGGATAGCCAAATCTCTAAACATTTGCGCAAGCGATTGCCTTGCAGTTGCATCTTTTAAGTACTGAATGGGGAAACATTTAATAATTTCCAACACTGTCAAGTAATTTAAATTGCTGCAATCATTAGACAGAGAAATAATGGCACTGCTCTCTCCCTCTAATAACGTTTGAACCCTTTCTTCCTCCGTCGTATTTCCACATACTTTTTTTATATCAGCAACAAATTTTTCGTAAAATTCTGGAAAGTTTCTACACCTTAACTCGGCCATTTTAAAACAGATCAATTCTCGCAAATTTAATAGCTTGATGCACTCGTACGCAGGTAGCACAATAACATTCCCATCTTTCGTAATCTCCATATTATATAAATTCTCTTTTCAAAATTGTTCAAAAACCATATACTTCTATTAAAGGCTGTGCTCAGCTGCAATTTGAAATCTTGATCCAATTGTATCTCAACAACATCGTTTCCAGTAGTCAGACCATTTAATCGTACTTGTTTTGAGTCTTGAGCAAATTGGTGAATTTGAAATTCCACTTGAAAAGTACACAATTTCTTCCAATCGAAGTAAGAGAATGTTATCGTAGAATCAGCACACATACCACTACAGCAAATCACTTGGATGGCAGGTTGAAGACCACCATATAAATCAAAACCAACTTCTAATATATGGTGGTGATAATTTGGAGGAAATTCGCCTAACCTATAGGTTGACTTACCAACTAGTTGGTTGATATTTAATTGTGGTACTCGCACATCACTTGTAACGTCAACACAAGAAAAATCCATCTTTATTTATAATTTTAATCAAACTCGACGATACTTTGACGACTAATGCACTGGAACATGGCTCTCGCCTTTTATGCCGATGGTCGAGCGTGCGCAGCTCCTTATTATATTAGTTGGCGTTATATGCAAGTCTTGACCGGAAAAGTGACGCCTATAATTGTTTTATAGTGGGTTTTACCTGTATGTATTTAACCACCAACGCCATTTTAGAATTATTAAACAAAATTACTCTTAGCAGTATTTTTAATATACCATCGTGTAAGATTTCAATTATTATTATGTTTTTCCTCAGGTTTTCAAATCCTCGGAATTTTTCCAAATCGAATGACACCTTACTGATTTGCAGAATAACCTTTGCAAGCACCGTATATAATTCATCTTTAATCTATTTCTAAACCGTATCGCTCTGTCTTTTGAGATAAATCCTGGCGTGTCCCACAATCGACTTCCTTTCCACCCCAAACACGTTGACACTGATGTTGTTTAATTCCTCGAACCGGGGTATATCCTTTATGGATATCGGGAACTGCAGTCCTGTCAAATTGAGAATGGTGCTGTAATGGAGGTAGCTACCGACCCTTTGCGGATTGTGAGCACTGAGTAGAGCGCAGCTATCACGCACCAGGCAAAGCATGCGTTGTCGTCATTTTGTATATTAATAACAGCTCTGGTGTTTCGAACCCATTTGGGAGCTCGATGTATGAGGATCCACGCAAAGGGTTGTACTTGTTTACATTAATCTCCAAGTACAACGCCTGTTTCAGAGTCCATCCTAAAATTTAAAAATTAGAAAAATAAATTATTGTAGAAACTAACCAGAATCTCGTTCTTGGAACTCCTCTGACTTAGCTGACATCCTCTCCACAAAGGAATTGTAGATCTCCCCTAGGTTACTGGAGGAGGTGAGCACAACATTTCGAGTGTTGAAAGATTTAACATCCTCTACACTGTCCATCTTAATGTAGCCACTAATTAGGTAGTTTACTTTTAAATTAGGAGAAACCCAGCGTCGTTTAACCTTGAGTAACATTTCATACCAGTCTATTCACGTCGGTGAAAATCAATTAACTTCTTGCTTACGCGCTACATCTATAATTATCGGATGTATCAAACGAGAACAAAGTTAGACGGGGTAAATATTTATACATATTTTCGAAATTGTGAAATTGGAATAGTCTGCATTTGCATTTTGATAAGTAAACATCGTAATAAAAATGAGCGGGGAAAGAATTATATCCTTAGATGCTATAAAATTTTTAGAAGAAGTTGTCAAGGAGATGAAAACAAGTTTATCAAACAATTCAACTAGCCAACATTTGAATGGTATGTCTAATGAATCTCTGGTAAATACTAAAATAGTGCAAGATAAACCTACACATGATAATGTTGATGCGAAAGATCAGAACATAGACTCCAAGTCAGACGTTTCTGACAGAAAAAGAAAGAGACAACTTAAATCGTATACTAAAGAGGATTTAAATAAAGCCCTTGACGAAATAAACAAAGGATGGATTACTGGTTCAGAAGCATCCGAAATCTACAATGTTCCAAAAGCTACACTCTATACGAAACTCAGATCAAACGAAAATCGTGTGCAAAATTTGGATATGTATACTACACATTTGCCAATTAAAAGGAGGAAAAGTGACTTTGTGTGTGTGTGTGTGTGTGTGTGTGTGTGTGTGTGTGTGTGTGTGTGTGTGTGTGTATTAGTTTTAATGAATAAAAATATATTTCTATGTGAAGTGTACATGTTAAGTATTTGAATTGTAATATAAATATTGTTTCAAACGTTTTGGTTTTATTTATATATAATGGTATTGTTAGGATACAATTACTCGGAAGCAGTAGCAGAATTTTGGTTTATGTAATTTGAAAAACAAAAAAAACTAAAGGTATGTTTGAAACACGTAGTTGTAGTCATTTCTATTAAAATTAAATGTAGCGCTTTGTTATAATTCTTTTCATAATTACTTAGATATCCATTTCAGTTACGTGGGCATTTGAAAATTAAACAATACCAATGTATGCTTTATATTTTAAAACATAAACAAGCTAATATATACAAAATAATTTCTAAAATCACATCATTCATTTCTTATGATAACAGTTGTGGTGGTTAAATTTTTATTTTAAAACTTACAATTTAGTATATATCCATTTGAATATCTGCCAACAGTTTTATAAACCCCATCTCCTCGATTATTTCCATAAAATCATCCAGATCCTCGGGCAATGATAACACTGCAGTACAGTGCTGTATTGCTTCCTCGTATGACTGACACATAAGACATTTTCTCCATCTATCGAAAAGCGTTGCCCACATTCTGCTTTTTACTCGTAGAGCATTGCGAAATCTTCGAATAACCTCTCCAAAGTTTTTATACATATTTATTATATTGTCTCTTTAAACCGTACAATCAACAAATAATAACTTCTACGCGAACAGTCCTTTTATATGAGCTACTCCTATTCGGATATGTACCGATTGCACCCGATTTGTGTACACGTACGAAGCAACAGGTAGGAATGTATTCTATGAATTAATCTATTACATTCTAAACAAAATGCTAAGGACTTTAAAATAATTATAACTCTTGTTAGACCTCTAGCCTCCGGATAAACGTTATTATTTTAGGTTGTGTCACTGTTTTCTGAATCAACTTCTACACACTTTTCCTAAACTATGCGTATCAATTGGGGTTACACTTTACTCTATAAACCGACTTGTATATATTTTCGTATTAGTCTCTAGCTATCACGTCCGTATAATAAAGATTGCACAGACTCGTCGTCAACTGGTGACTTAATCTTTTAAAAACAGCCTTTGTTTTCAAGTTTAACCCTTGTTGTACGTGTGAGGATTCTTTCCGCTATTCCTTGTGACTAGGAATCGGTGATTTGCAAGGTTTAATCAATTGTTTGTACACCTCTTCAATTTTTGTAGAGATGTAGTGTCTCCCTTTTGTATACCACAAAGTTCTTTCGTACGGAATCCTGCATAAAATGAAGCTTACGTTTACAATTAAATCAACGTTCGTCACCATGAAACTTCGGATTGGGTAACCATTGAACGCCTTCTTCATATTTATATACTCCTCAAAAATTTTACATATCGCCCCCTTTTCCAAATCAAAATCTTTTACAATAGTAATAAAACTATGTATCAGTCACCCTCAGCACATTCTTTAAATTTTGGATATGACATGTCGCCACTTATATGGTCAAGAAAAATATGGCGAAAGTTGTGTGACCCTGTTTCCATAATGCGATTACATTGGCGTCATCTCAGAGTCTATGTTTTAAGGTCCAGCGTAAGTTTGACATAAGAAATCAATGATCTTTTGTCGGAACATTTCACCTTATGGCAATTTCACTCTATGGGCAATTTCCCATGAGGCAATTTACCCTATGGGGTAATTTCATATTCTGATGCAGATAAATTCGGAACTTTGCCATTAATCCCACAATCAGACCTAAATCTGATTATGCAAATAAAGAAATAGTTTAATATTATTGCAATATCACAAAGTTATACGTAACAACCAATTTTAAAATTGTCTTTGAAACTTAAAATGGATGTTATGACTAAGTTTTATCATTACAGTGGTACCATATCTGGTTGAACCGAAACAGTGCAATTAAGTTGATGAATCGATGCGAATTGGTGGCTCCGACCAGGTGGGTTGCTGTCTGACCAAGTAGTCGTAATAACTGGCTTTGTAAATTTTGGTAGCTATATCAGTTTCGAGTTAGAGGCCTTGGTATAAAATTTACAAATTTATTAAATTTTTCTAAGTCGAACTACTAAAAATTTGTCAAGCCCCAAAATATTCAAAATGGAGATATCTCAGGTGTATGTTGGATATAGTTTGGATGTATGTCGTACGGATGCGAAGGAGGAGGGACAAAGTAGGTGGAGGGTAATTGCTTTTAATGAGTTTTCTCATTAAAAACACATTACCTAATGCTTTAATGAGTTTTCCATTAAAACCAGTGTGGACCTAGGTTAGATAAAGGAAAATAATAGGTTTGCGCCGCGGCGGAACCTATTAATTTTCCTTTATCTAACCTAGTCCACACTTGGTTTTTAATAAACTTTGCAAAGTGTATGTGTTTTAATGAGAAAACTCTTAAAAGCAATTTACTTTGTCCTCTCCCTTTTCGCATCCGCGACATACATCCAAACATATCCAACATCACCTGAGATATCTCCATTTGAATATTTTGGGGTTGACAAAATTTTTAGTAGTTCGGACTTAGAAAATTTTAACATAAATTTGTAAATTTTATACCAAGGCCTCTAACTCGAAACTGATATAGCTACCAAAAAAGCCAGTTATTACGACTACTCAGGTCAGACAGCTCCAACCCCACTTACTGGAGTCGGAGCTACACCAATTCGCATCGATTCATCAACTTAATTGCACTGTTTCTCGGTTCAACCAGATATGGTACCACTGTAATGATAAAACTTAGTCATAACATCCATTTTAAGTTTCAAAGACAATTTTTTAAAATTGGTTGTTACGTATAACTTTTGTGATATTGCAATAATATTAAACTATTTCTTTATTTGTAATCGGATTTAGGTCTGATTGTGATTAATGGCAAAGTTCCTTGAATTTATCTGCATCAGAATAGTGAAATTACCATAGGGAAATTGCCTCATAGGGTGAAATTGCCCATAGAGTGAAATTGCCCCATAGAGTGAAATTGCCCATAGGGTGAAATTGCCCCATAAGGTGAAAGTGTCTCGACAAAAGATCATTGATTTCTTTACTTATGTCAAACTTACGCTAGGACCTTAAAACATAGACTCTGAGATGACGCCAATGTAATCGCATTATGGAAACAGGGTCACAACTTTCACCATATTTTTCTTGACCATATAAGTGGCGAGATGTCATATCCAAAATTTAAGAAATGTGCTTGCAGTGTTGGGGTGACTGAACATAGTTTTATTACTATTGTAAAGATTTTGATTTGGAAAAGGGGCGATATAGTAAAATTTTTGAGGAGTATATAAATATAGAAGAAGGCGTTCAATGGTTAGCCCCAATCCGAAGTTTCATGGTGACGAACGTTAAAGATTTAATTGTAAATAAACGTAAGCTTATTTATGCAGGATTCCGTACGAAATTTGGTTACAAAAGGGAGACACTACATCTCACAAAAATTGAAGAGGTGTACAAACAATTGTTTTGAAATCACCGATTCCTAGTCCGGAATAGCGGAAAGAACTCCACGTACAACAAGGGTTAAACGAAAACAAAGGCTTTTTTAAAAAGATTAAGTCACCAGTTGACGACGAGTCTGTGCAATCTTTATTATACGGACGTGATGCTAGAGACTAATACAAGTCGGTTTATAGAGTAAAGTGCCCCAATTGATACGCATAGTTTAGGAAAAGTGGTAGTTGATTCAGAAAACAGTGACACAACCTAAAATAATAACGTTTATCCGGAGGCTAAGGTCAACAAGAGTTATAATTATTTTAAAGTCCTTAGCATTTTTTTGAATGAATGTTAATTCATTCCCATTTGCTTCGTGGTACCTCGGGTGCAATTCAATAATGGAGTAGCTCATAAAAGGACTGTTCGCGTAGAAGTTATTATTTGTTGGATTTGAACAATATAATAAAATGTATAAAAACTTTGGAGAGGTTATTCGAAGATTTCGCTCTACGAAAAAAGCAGAATGTGGGCAACGCCGATAGAAGGAGAAAAATGTCTTAGTGTCATACGAGGCAGCAATACAGCACTGTACTGCAGTGTTATCAATGCCCGAGGATCTGGATGATTTTATGGAAATAATCGAGGAGATGGGGTTTATAAAACTGTTGGCAGATATTCAAATGGAATATATACTAAATTGTAAGTTTTAAAATAAAATTTAACCACCACAACTGTTATCATAAGAAATGAATGATGTGAATTTAGAAATTATTTTGTATATATTAGCTTGTTTACGTTTTAAAATATAAAGCATACATTGGCATTGTTTAATTTTTCAAATGTTCACGTAACTGAAATGGGTATCTAAGTAATTATAAAAAGAATTATAACAAAGATGTGTATTATTTATTAAAAGGGTGTTATAAACGTTTTACAAAATTATTAATCAGAATCGTTTTATTTAAAACTATAACATAATTTTATTGACATCTATTAATATCTGTAGTTGAAATACAACAATTTAGAAACGTATAAGAAAACAAAAGTGTAATTAATAGTGTTACAAAATTTTCAGTCTTCGGCTTAAAATTTAAACATCGCTCGTAAATGCGTGGAATGGAAAACTGTTGTATTCTTCCATATACTCAACTTGTTTACAAATACTGTTTTCAAACAATCTTGGGTAGGTTCTTATAAATTCGTATAATATGACCCCAATATCACTTTTACTGTATTTGCTTTTAATTACGTCATGTGCGAGATTCTGTGGAATATCATTCCTATTATATCTTTCCATTGCGACATCTAACAGAAACAGATCTATATTAGGAGTACCTTTTTCCGTTAGTTCTTTTAAAGTATTAGCATGGTTGAGAACGATCTGTGATACCCTAAAAGTGCTCTAAAGTTCCTTTGGTAAATATCATATAATTCCCATCAAATGTCATCATCTTCACTAAACAATTCTTATTTAAATAAAAACGCAAGTTGTCGAATTTGCATATCTGATTTTGCATGCCAACTTCCATAGTGCGTATAATGTGTGGAAGATTTGATATAAACTTCCTAAATACGTTGAGGGATACATCAAGTACGCTCTGCGAAATGGTGTCAACAAATCTAAAAATTATTTTGTAATCGTCGAATGGGTTCAGACCTACAATTATGATTTTGGAAGAAGATTTTGTTATGGTGTATGGTTTTCAAATAGTAACTTGGTTCGTTCTAACTGAATTGCGGTGTTTATACGTTCTTTATGCGCTGCGGTCGATTGGTTTTCCAAATCCTTAATTTGTTCCCACTCATTGGCTGTAATTTTAGTTCCTCCTGAAATAAACCATCTCGATGTGCCTTTCGTTGTGTTTTTTATGGCATCACATCCAGTAAAAACATTTTCGCACACACTGCACGCAATACTTAAGATGTTCATTCTAGAAAAATTGTTGATTAACAGTTTTGAATTATACATGTAAATATTAATTTCTTCTACGTTTGCAAAATTCAAACTAAGACTTACTCTTCTTTGTCGATAGTCCTCACACGAAATTTTAAACCAAAGACTGAAAATTCAGTATTACTATTAATTACACTATAAACGACTTTACGCTTTACAAAATAAACTTAAAATGAACTTTTGGCATCATTTCCCCGTATTTATGTACATAGAGAAAGTATAAGTATAATTTGTCCTTACATTAACCCAATTTAAATCAAATTATAGAATGTGTATTCCCGTATATTAACTAGAATTGTGGAAAGTGCTTTTATTAAATTATTAGTCAGACGTCATCGACAAACAATGCAAGGCTAATGATCATACATTTCACCAAATTTATTTAGAATTTACGTCTTATGTTGAACTACATTTAAAATAAATTATCCAACCACTTTCTAGGTCACCGTGCAGAATTAATGTATGTATTATACCTTTTGGTTTAATCATTTGTATGTGGATTCACTAATTGAAAATTTTAACAATTCTAACCACTAATAAATATTTTTGAAGTTTAACTCTATTATCGAGCTAAATCTAAATAAAAATGCAAAGGTGTTTTGCTGATAGGTTTTGAATATTAATACAATATATACAGGTCTTTGTTGGAACTATTTTAAAAGACCTGATAATTAATTTCAATTACCCAGGAAAATTCTATACTAATTTTATGGGTTACACCAGGGTTTATCTCAAAAGACAGAGCGATACGGTTTAGAAATAGATTAAAGATGAATTATATACGGTGCTTGCAAAGGTTAATCTGCAAATCAGTAAGGGTCATTCGATTTTGAAAAAATTCCGAGGATTTGAGAACCTGAGGAAAAACACAATAATAATTGAAATCTTACACGATGGTATATTAAAAATACTGCTAAGAGTAATTTTGTTTAATAATTCTAAAATGGCGTTGGTGGTTAAATACATACAGGTAAAACCCACTATAAACAATTATACACGTCACTTTTCCAGTCAAGACTTGCATATAACGCCAACTAATATAATAAGGAGCTGCGCACGCTCGACCATCGGCATAAAAGGCGAGAGCTATGTTCCAGTGCATTAGTCGTCAAAGTATCATCGAGTTTAATTAAAATTATAAATTAAAGATGGATTTTTCTTGTGTTAACGTTACAAGTGATGTGCGAGTACCACAATTAAATATCAACCAACTAGTTGGTAAGTCAACCTATGGGTTAGGCGAATTTCCTCCAAATTATCACCACCATATATTAGAAGTTGGTTTTGATTTATATGGTGGTCTTCAACCTGTCATCCAAGTGATTTGCTGTAGTGGTATGTGTGCTGATTCTACGATGACATTCTCTTACTTCGATTGGAAGAAATTGTGTACTTTTCAAGTGGAATTTCAAATTCACCAATTTGCTCAAGACTCAAAACAAGTACGATTAAATGGTCTGACTACTGGAAACGATGTTGTTGACATACAATTGGATCAAGATTTCAAATTGCAGCTGAGCACAGCCTTTAATAGAAGTATATGGTTGTTGAACAATTTTGAAAAAGAGAATTTATATAATATGGAGATTACGAAAGATGGGAATGTTATTGTCCTACCTGCGTACGAGTGCATCAAGCTATTAAATTTGCGAGAATTGATCTGTTTTAAAATGGTTGAGTTAAGGTGTAGAAACTTTCCAGAATTTTACAAAAAATTTGTTGGTGATATAAAAAAAGTATGTGGAAATACGACGGAGGAAGAAAGGGTTCAAACGTTATTAGAGGGAGAGAGCAGTACCATTATTTCTCTGTCTAATGATTGCAGCAATTTAAATTACTTGACAGTGTTGGAACTTATTAAATGTTTCCCCATTCAGTACTTAAAAGATGCAACTGCAAGGCAATCGCTTGCGCAAATGTTTAGAGATTTGGCTATCCCAGATTCGCCAGACTCTGGTTACCACAGCGGTTTATAGATGTTATCAATACGTGTATGTATTCTATTAAAACATATTTCTTGATAAAGTTTGTTTTACATATTTGTATCGCCAACATTACCATAAATTATTAATAGACGTATTAAACTATCCTGTTTTTATTTTTAGGTTTAAAGTGGTGTACGCGGAAATAATAAACACAATATACCGCATGTTAACAAAAAGTTGTGGGGAAATTTAAAGACGAGTTTTACGGTGACTTGGTGTTGGAATTTGTAGGTAGTAAGGCTAAGTCCTACTGTATTGTACGCGAGAAGGACACGATTAAAAAGATTAAAGGGATCTCACAAAGTGTAGTTAAGTAAAACCGAGGGTCTTACAACCTATAACGAGCATATACCTCAAAAGGAATGGACATGCAACTACGTAGCAGTGCGTGGAGAATAAGGATTCTCCAATAAGAAATTAAAGTCATTGGTAATGGTAAAATGTTAAACCTATAAAGGCGATTATTAATTGTGGTTTAGTGACCGCGTTTGTGCACTCTTCGAGTGTCTTCGGCAATCTTCGATTGTTTCAAAGAAAATATTCAAGCACGCCATTTAATGTCGTGGTGTAACATCGTCCACTGTTAAGCTCCGTTAATTATACTACTAAATGAGGTTTGTATTTTCCGTAAATACGCACTTTTCAGCACCTCGTGGTATTGGTAATCTACAAACAATTATATCTCGATTTGAAATGCGCGTCATTGAAACATATTCTCAACATAATTAATAGAAAGTCCAAGAAAAGAAATTATAAAACAGTATTCAAATGTTCGTTAAGAAATCTAGAATATTTGTTGGATTACGAGTTACTTTCAGTACTTAATCTGGTTTATTACATTTTGTTAATTCTGGAATTTAGGTAGTTAATGATGTCATACACAAAATTTCTAATTAACATACATGACTGGTAATCTAGCGAAAGTTGTAGCATGCATTTTCAATTACGAATGCATTCTTCTTTCATTACAGGAGAAATTCCATAGATTTCATACCAGCAAAATGCGCTTTCTTTTTAGATATTTAAAACACATTACATTGGACATCAAAAGTCGACCTTGCCATTTCTACATTATTGTTAAGCATGCATTGGAATTTTGGATGCGGTAATTTCTTGTTTAAAGTAACTTAGTTAAATAAAGTGTAATTTAAATTGTGATTGTATACTCAGTTATTGCAATTGAAAACACATTCAGGGAATAATTTATTTGCTCTATATATTTTACAGTAGCGTTTTGAACAAAACTTTCTGCTTTTAATTAAATTTCCTTTGTTCCCGGCGGCATGTGTTTACCTCCACGTGGTGTCGCTGGACGGTAAAACATATTGTTAACAACAATATGTCTTATTGACTGAAAACACGTCTCCTCTTTTTTACATTAATCTCTTTTTGTTACACGTCTATTTAAACAACACATTAATCTTTTTTTTGTTACAGGTTAAACTTTCGGCTACACACAGGAAATAATGCTATACTTTGTAAAAATTGTAATAGTTTATTAAACTGTAAATTGGATAAATAAATTATTAAACTTTTGTGTTCTTAATTTTTGTGTTGGTTAAAGCATATACCTTGGGTAGCGAAAAAGGTTTTAAAAAATGGAGTTAAATATATACGAGCAAAGGCGAAATTTAGAGGTTTGAGAGCTTAAAGTATAACTTTGCAGGGCGTGGTCCGATTTCAAATCTGTTTGCAGATTCGGATTCTACATAAAATTCTAAGCTAACAAGATGTATCGCATGACTAAAAAAATGTTTAAGGACGGTTAGAAATCGGTCTTGGTAAGAAATCTTAAAATTAGGGTAGCTCCCTGGGGGGTGATGATATCTAAAAAATTCCTAGAGATTTGGGTAGCTGAGAAAATTCTAATATTAATTGATACCAAACAAGATAGGTTTATCTCGAAAGATGCGTTGGCTAGACGAAGAAAACTATTTGTTAGGTTTGCTTATAGAGCAAATAGTAAAATTAGAAGATCAGGACTTTAAAGGGGTATAACTTTGCAGGGCGTGGTCCGATTTCAAATCTGTTTACAGATTCGAATTCTGCGTAAAATTTTAGACTAACAAGATGTATCGCATGTATAAAAAAATTTTTAAGAACGCTCAAAAGTCGCTACAGGTAAGAAATCTTAAAATTGGGGTAGCTCTCTTGGGGATGGCGCAATCTAAGAAATTCCTAGAAATTCGGGTAGCTGAGAAAAATCTAATATTAATTGATACCAAACAAGATAGGTTTATCTCGAAAGATGCGTTGGCTAGACAAAGAAAACTATTTGGTTCAGATGAAAGATAAAAAAAAATGGCTAGTCGAAGAAAACTATTTGGTCCAGAATGTTAGCGGTAAAAAAAATCTTAAAAATAGGTTTATCTCGTGTGTGGAAATGTGGATGCTCATTTATCTCGAAAGATGAAAAATTTAAGAGATATTTATCTCGAAAGATGAAAAATGGTTAGTCGAAGAAAACTTTTTGGTCCAGATGTGTGTGGAAATGTGGATGCTGGTGGAAATGTGGGCCTGGGTTGCCTGATTTTCCTCTACTCATGGCGAATACGCGAATTAACAAGGAATGAAACACAAAGAAACAGAAAGAAAACTATGAAAGCGTAAGAAATAAATAAAGAATGTCAAAGTCACAAATGTCAATTGACATTTAACAGCAAATTATCTACGCCACTGAAATGCTAAACGAACACGCCTATTTATACACAAGAGACTAATTTGACACCGTTTTAGCCGTGTGCGCATGATGACGTAAGGGCTCTTCTTAAATAAATTCTACCCTACCTACCTAATAAGTATGATAATAAATTTCGTTGTTAATGATTCTTTTGTGGGTGTACTTTAAGTAATATCTAGTGAGATACTAACATGTTAATAGATTAGAACTCACATACTTAAAGAAATACAACTAAATTAAGAATGTTATATATTATAATAAATATATTTCTGATTATTGGATTCCTATTCATGATTAGTTTCTATATGTCAGTAAAATATATTATAAAATTAGTATGTCTATGCCTTTTTACATTTCTCATTGTTACTAAAAGAAAAATGTTTTTCAACGAACTTCGTTCGTTTATGAAATCTATTTGTCTGTGTGTCTGTCTGTCTGTGTGTCCGAGGCCTTTTTAATGGTCGGACATCAATGTGTGATACATCAATCGATTCAGCTCGGTGTCCAGAGCTTAAGTTTTGATGTCAGTTAAAATCGGGCCACGGGGACGCCGAGCCCCCGGGAAAATCCACAGGGATAATTAAAATTTCAAATAAGTTTAAAATCAATATGCGACACATATTTGAACAATTTATTATTCCAATATTATAGACATTGTTTAAACTTAAATTTTAATTACCGAAAATAATTGGATTCATATAAAAAAAAATTTCTTATCTTATTGATGAGAACTAATATAAAGCTTTTAAAATATTTAATCAATAAAATAAAATATATTAAAATGTCTCTTTTGTTGTTTATAAATTTTTGTATTTTATCTGAATACTTATAATTATTACAACATAATAATTTTAATTGCTTTAAATTGTTTTAAAGTAAGTCTACATTTGGAAGTTCGTTGCGACAATGCCTTGCATTTTCAACTTGTTTATTTCTTATATAACAAGGTTAATTTCCAATTACTAACATGTTGGCCATAAACTGGTTAGCAAGTGGCCGTCAACTAGGTTAAGTAGCCGGAAACCGGGAAAATGGCTTTTTTGGGTTTTAAATTTTTCAGTATTTATGGAGTTCATTAATCGCAAGAAAAAATTAAGAAATAACAAAGTCAAACATCACACAGACCAAAAAGTAACTTGCATTGAAAAGCATTAAAGTCTTGGGAGATATTCAACCTTGAATTAGAGAGTTCCGTTAAATTGTCACAAACAGGAAACAGCCGTATGTTCGTTAATTTTAGGAGTACGTATGTGTGACGACCTGGAGCAATAGAATTCGAAAGGTCGGCAAAAATAAGCAACGAATGGCTACATCCGAGAATGCATTTGAAAGTGTTCAGGAGTCAATTTGATTCACGTTACCGGGCTAGCTGTTCCAGCGCAAAGTACAAGTATGTTAACGAATACAGGCAATTCCGTTAAGCAATCTCGTAACACGCAGATAAACTATGCGAATGTTGGATTTATAGGATACACAATACATATAATTAAAATTCACTTCTTGCATTCCCTTCTAGGCTTCTTCCCTGAGAATCTCGGGACTGTCCTGATGAAAATGGTGAACGTTTTACCAGCAGATAAATGGAGTCCCAGAATGCTGGCCTACTGTTGCCGGACCATGAAGGGAGACAGCCCAGTCCGATGGCAACATATGGGTGAAAGTCATTGTATACAGCACCCTAGGTAAGCCGCAATTAGGTGTATATTTATCATTGTGTGTTGCGTGAGAACGGATTCTTTTAAAATGTAAAACTAGTGCCATAAGAAAAATTTTGTCTGATGGAAAAACTGAAAGCATAGTTGAATTCAGCGTGAAAAATGTAGTTAATTTAGCCCTAATGAAAGGAAAAATAATTTTTTGTAGACCGGTGAAATTGACAATACATAATTACAGTTATTTTGTGTATAGAAATAAAGTATTTTCGTTTTCTTTTTAAAAAAGCAATTACTTAATTGCCGACCTAATTAAATGTTCGTTACATTTAACTTCTTTTTTATTTAATACGCGATTGTAAAAGATCAAAAATTAATCCAAGACATTTATATTGATAATGCATATCAAAATTTGTGCAAATAAATGCATTAATAATGTATAAGACATCGTTTGCCGTGTAACAGTTTATGCGTACTCTTCATCATCATTTTGTTTTCGACCTTACTTAGGGTCGGTTTGCCACAGCTCTAACTTCTTTTCTATTCTGTGCTAATCTAAAAAGTTCTACATACCCTTCAAACCTAAATTTCTAATAATTTAACTAATATAGCTTGGTCTAGGTCTTCCTATACTCTTCTATTTTTACATGATCCCATTCATAAGGAAAAATTTAATACTCCTAAGTGTACCATTTAAATTTCCTGTAAGTGTAAGTTTTCTCCATATTATTCTAAGACGCAAAAATTCTTTTTTTACATAATGAATTAGTTCGAGATAGATTACTGTACTTAGTTGGCAATACCAAACTAAACAAATTATACGTCATGGACACAGTAAACATAAAACTTTAAAACAGGTTTTCTCAAAACAGCCACCGGTGCCTGCCGGTTATTACATATTGCCGTCTGATTAGCGTATTTAAGATATTCAAGGCTTTTTGTTTGGTTAGCGTTGTTTATATAATGACAAATATAAGCAAACAGCATGGTACAATGACCCACTCTACGGTCGTCTTAATAATCAGTGAATTTTGTACATTGTTTAGTAAAAGCGTTTTTGGATATCTTACAATTAGTCTACAAATAAACGTCACACCTTTTAAAAAAACTATGACCGTAAACTTACCTTGAATTATGCAGAATTAATCCGCAGGAAAAGTTTAATACCAGAAATACTACTTGAGCTAAACAATACAAAACAATCTTCTACATATCACAGCTATTTGCTAAAACACCCACCGATCAGGACATAAACAACGAACGCTATTCACATGTTTCGCTTATTAACACAAAACTATCCGTTACTGTACGGCTTCACTGTATTAATATGTCAGTAATATATTAATCCCATATTTGGTACCACATTATAAACATTGTAAATACCGGTAAATTAATTCATTGAATAAGAACGCCCACTCACAACAACAACCGCGTTTGAACTGATGTTAATAATGGTCGGTGTCGGTATTAGTCGACACAAGCCGTCATCCCCAAAGAATTGCGCGCGCTCTCGAAATCGACCTACGGTCATACACCACTTCACTTATTTACGGCATTTATAGCACGGCGTTGATATTTAATTACTCTAATTTTGAATTTATTTCTTTTTCCAGGTGAGAAAGATTGCGTAAACGCACTTCTTAGTTTATAGGATTTATTTCGGTGAAAATGGATGGTCGATCCAGTATCAAATTCAAGAGTTGGACGATGAACAAAACAACGTCAAAATTACGTATCGCTTTTGTTTAGAGACCTATCTTTCAATAAATGAAAGTCATCTCATAAAATTTTTACGGATTCCCATTCAAGAAGAACTATTGCATCATGATCAAAATGAGTGGTTTTATTTTAAAACTATAACATTAAACAGTTATAGGTTGTTCACGTTATGTTGCGGTTACGACACAAAATTTAAAAACACGTTGCCGCTATAAATTTATTTCGCGTGAATATACATAATTAATTAATTCTGTGGATCCTAGACTATAGATATGCTATAAGTCAAACGGAGGGCGACCTTTCCCTGGTTGGCCAATACAATGAATGCCTATTAAAGATAATTACTTTAGTTTTAATACCTCAATTTAAGAAACGTGGGTTAAGTTGGACTGACTATTACTTTGGATGATTTAACAGAGAATTACTTAAGAAATATCGTCGGCTTAAACTACAAAACAGCCAACTCCAATATGCGACTTTTTACAGTAGATAAAAAAAACTGAATAGCTTTTATCATCCCCTTATAAATAAATTTCTAATTTCCGGTTTGTAGACATGAAGCAATTTTTTCATTCAACAAATAAATAATGATTGCTCAAATCAACTACTTCTAGTTTAGAGTACAAATTAGGAGTTAGCCGTTTTGCAAAATACTTCATTGTATTTATCTCTGGAGTTAGCTAGTAATCACAAGAATGACGAAAAAACGTACTATTAATTAATTTTTCTAATAATTGATAACAATTAACCACTGTTTAAAAATATATTACATTGTGCTGAAAAGTTCTAGCTTAATCCTTATGGGGAATGTTGTCATGAAAAGCATGATGATGGGATGGAAGTATATTCTTTAATTTTTGCAAATCTAGAAATATAAGTGTTGTTATTTTCCTATCTTGGTTGTGTAATTGAGGTAAATTGACAAAAATCTGAAAGGTCACCTTATTATTCCTCCTTTGGGGTAAGAGAATCCACTCAACAATAACAACACAACACACCAATGAAGGTATTCCCCTTCGTAGTGACCAAACCTAGGACCTCTGTCTGGGGAGGATATACAGGACATAGCTCTAGACTAATACACTACTTTTACTCCCAGTACCATCACAATCTTTTTCCACATCACTCAGTACCTACTACACACTTCCTTTGCATCTGCAACATTCATACATTGCTTTTGGTATGTTCTTTTATTCCTGACTACCTGTCGTTTTTTCAGAACCTCCTCCACTCCAACCATCTTTTACGTGGTCTGCTCCTTGCAGCTTTGCCGGTCATCTTACTTGCAAATATACGCTTGGTAAGCCTATCCTCATTCATTCTTTCTACATGTCCAAACTATCTAAGCGTGCGTCGCCCGCTCAACTCCTTACGGGTCGCTTATACCCCATACCCTGCTCTGACACATTTGTTTGGCACTTTGTCTCTCAGTGTCTTTCCACCCACACTTCTTAGAAACTTCAATCCTGCAGCATTTATACGACTAACATGCTTCTTCTGCCAGACCCAAGTTTCGCTTCCATACAGAACAGTACACACAAACACACTGTTGTAAATGGACAGCTTTGCACTTATACTCAATCCTTCATTACTGTTCACTGCCTGCATACTTCCCGACACTTTTTTTCCAGCATTTGCCCTTCTTTCTATTTCACCATCCAGCTTTCCATTACTCAAAAACTTTCTATCGAAGTACACGAAGTCATTCACTTTCTCAATCGTGTCATTCTCCATTCTAAATACAAAGTCATCAATTCTGTCATCTTTGTCAAAAATCATTATTTCCGTCTTATTTACATTCACTATCAATCGCATGTTTTCACATGCATCCGACGGTTTGTTAAAATTTCGTTGCAAATCTTGTGACGATTCGACCAACAATAGTGTGTCATACGCATACAACAGCGCACTGATATTTGTTTCACCAATATTTACTACATCCATTCCCATGTAAGCCTGCCTGATACATTTATCCATAAATACATTGAAGAGCCGTGGAAACATCACACAGCCCTGGAAACAACACACAGCCCTGTTTTAACACCTTTCGCAATGTCAAAGTATTGCCCCTTGTTATCATTCACACGTACACATGTTCTACTGCCTTCGTACATAACTCTGGTAGATTTTATTAAGCACTTGCTTACACCGTATTTACGCAGCGCCTTCCATAATTCACTTCTGTTCACAGCGTCATACGCCTTTTCCTGATCCACAAATATTGCATACATTTTCTTTCTGGCATGCATACACTTTTTATCAATTTGTCGTAAACACTTAATCCACACTTCCTCTTCCAGGCATAAAACAACATTGAACGTCCCCATATCTTGCTCTGCGTTCCCTTGCGAACTCTATCGATCACAATTTTTCCATACATTTTACTGGGTACCCTCAACAGACTTATCCTACGATAATTTTTGTATTCATACTTGCTGCCTTTACCTTTGTGCAAAGAGATAATGATCGCACTCTTCCAATCTTTAGGTACCTTCGCTTGATCCATAAACAACTCTATCAGTTTGCACAAACATTCAATCAGTACCCCAAACTTATACTTAAGCATTTCACTTGCTATTCAATCTACAGCCGCCGCTTTGCCATTCTTCAGAGCTCTTATCGCCTTCCATGCCTCATCTACACTGCATTTCATTTTCGACCAGTACATTATTGCTCTCTTTATCATCCACACAGTTATCTTTATCCTTCTTGCCACTGTAAATGACCCTGCACTAAGTCACCGGCGTGGCATTGGACAGTGGTCACTAACTAGTATCCGGTATATACTACAGTGGTCTAGCCGTCGCTAGACCTATCGGTTCCGTTGCGCGAGTCTAGGTCTACCGACGTGATTTGTGACAAGAGAAAATTAAGGTAGATGAAGGAAAGTATAAAGGCGCCGACAGTGGCCACGGCGAACCTCATTCCGGGGTTATAGGCGTTGGCATTGGGCACGGCACCGGGTGATGCTAAATGCCGGCTATAGGTACGGCAGTAGTAAAGGCTGGCTTTGGGCGCAACGTAAAAAGAGAGTAGACGTCTATGGATTCGGATCACCGGCTATGGGCACGGTGAGGTAGGTTCTTACTATTTAACACTGACTATGGGCACAGTAGTAAAAGAGTCTTTAACTTTTCACAGTAAGTCGATAAAGCAAACTGGTCTCTGTCGCAAAAGCGCGCTGGTTTATACCGCTGCTTAGCCGACTCGATTTGTGTATTTATAAACCAAAAGACGTTATAACATGTAGTAGGCATACAATTAACTTATAACTACCTGAAACATCACGTTGACTTCGGTAAATTGTCGTTACAATACCCCACCCCTTAATTGTTTGCCTTATTAGCCGTTGGCGGTCTCTTATTGCCAAATAGTAGGCGTACGTTTATCGTTGTAGCTCTGATGCTTCTTTCTCTTTGGATTGTAACTCTGTCTTTCTAGAACACGATGATCTACAGCACTTAGGCTTGTCTCCGTAGTGAGAGTAGTAATAGCACGTTTCCGCGAGTGTATTGTTTAGCTCGCTTTAGTGTGCAGAGCGGTTACTTGCCGTGTTCTCGGTTGGTTTGGTGTACCGCTGTAGAGCTTCTTGCAGCTGTGTCATTTGATCCGTCAGGATTTGCAGCTTTCTGCTAACTGGATCGTCTGATACGGCATGGGCGTATGTTTCGTCTTTGACGTCCATCATTCTGTCCGCTAACAATGCTTGTTTGTCTAGCGTGTCGGAATCAAATACAGTTAGAATGCGTAGCACGTGTAGCGGTAGGGCGTTTTTCCACTGCATTGCGATGATTTCGACGGTAACGTCTGTGCTGGCCAGATGTAATGATGATAATAATAATAATAATAATAATAATAATAATAATAATAATAATAATAATAAATCTTTATTAGCATCCTTTTGAATTTCACCTAAAGCAACCGCGGTGTCTTGACCAGGTGTACATCTTAATTTACAGTAGTTATAATTAATTGCAAGTTGTTTTTCATATTATAACTTAATAGTACATAACTTAAAAATATAAACTACATAATTCATTTACTCTTTTAAACATCCTATCCTATAAAGTACACAACCATCATTTAATTATGAATTCAGTTCAAATTAGGTAAAAACATATTTATTATAAATTAATCCACTTTTATTCCTAGAAATTACGTTGATTATTTAAATTTACATGAAAAATTCTACTACTTTATACCTACTAAAAACTTAACACTATGTTTTATGCAGCTCAATCCTCCCTTTTAGAAACTAATAAACTAATATTTTGAACCCCGCACAATAATTACAGAATAGTAATAAATATAATTATAGATGTATTTAGTATCAATCAAAGGTTTCTGCCGATGCTTTGACTTAAGCAGAATTTAAGCAAAATTTGCAGGTCATGAGTTTTTGTACTAGCTAGCATGATGAACATTAAGAAACATCTTTAATGAGATTTTTAATGTTTTCATACTTAGGAATATTTTGCAATCTTCTGGTAGTTCGTTAAATTTTTTTGGAACAATATAAGAAAGTGTATTTTTTCCATATTTGTTTAAAATAATAGGTAGTTCGTAACTATTAGATCTTGTATCATATATATGGGCGCCTTTTACTAAACATGTGTTCTTAAAATAATTATTCATATCAATTTATAGAAAAATAATCCGTATACACTAAGCAAATCGCATTCTTTTAACAGTTCCTAAAAAGTAAATTTAGTCCCTTTGCCGGTAACTAATTTTAATAATTTTTTTTTGATTATTATAATTCGGTTTAGATAAGCCTTACTAGCAAAGCCCCATGCCTCCAGCCCGTATCGCAATACGGACTCTGCTAAAGCGACATAAATGATTCTTCTTATTTTATAGGCAACCATTGGCTTTATATATTACAATTTAACTAGGACATGGTTTAATTTTTTACACACGTTTGATATGTGTGAATCCCAACGAAAGTAGTGATCTACCGTTACCCCTAGATATTGGTATGTATTACATTGCGTAATAGCTTTACATTCAGAAAAACATGCTGTACATCCTCTTATTTTTTCAGCTGGAAACATTTACAACAATGCAGGACAATGTCCACCCTACCTTTTGCATATAAGATGTTGTTATGTGCATAAATTTCGTTTTTTGTTCATTGATGACTAAAAAGTTGTCGTGTGACCACATAGCTGTGTTATCCATATCTAATTGCAAAAAGTTTTTGGCAACATGTAAATTTTTATGCACCGATACTATTAAAATATCATCCGCAGACATATATATATATTGTACTTGTTTGTATGACTTGAGGAAGGTCATTAATGTATAGAAGAAACAGGATTGGTCCTAATACAGACCCCTGCGGTACACCAAAATTTTGCTCAAATTCTTGACTATAAGAATCTTTTATCTTTACAACAAAATGACGATATTGTAAATAGTTTGAAAATAACGCCAGTGTCTTCCCACCCAAACGCAACTGTTCCAATTTTTTAGTAGTATTCCACGTTCAATAACTTCGAAAGCCTTGAAATAGTCTATAAATAAACACAAAACGTGTAAACTATCTTTTAGTTTACTATACACATAGTCGGCAAAATCCGATAGCAACTTACTTGTGCCTAATCCTTTAACAAACCCGTATTGTTCTTTCGTGATTACTGAGTTAGCTTCTAAAAAGGTATTAACTTGTTCCGAAATATGTTTTTCAAAAAGTTTTCCTAATATCGGTAGTATTGATATTGGTTGATAATTAACACACTCCAAGTAACTTCCTTTCTTATAAATAGGTCTAACGAAAGAGATTTTCAAAAAATTTGGTACAACTGTAGTTTTAATAATTGTGTTAATTAATCTTACTATTATTGGTACCATTTCGGTTTTTACTAGTAAAAGTATTTTGCTCTGATTTGATCATATCCCGGGGATTTATTTTTCTTCATTTTTGAAAGTTCCCTGTTCACAAATTCAGAGTTAGTATATTTTAACAATATGCTACAATTTGGGATATTAGTCATAGTATTTAAGTTGATAAATTTTGATGAACAGTCGTGTCTTGTGGAATATACAGCACTGTAAAAGAAAGTACCAAACTCATTTGCTATATACATTCATTATTTTGGTTCAGTCTCGCTTGTTTTATAACGTCATCCACTGAGCGTTTATCTTTTTGTCTAATTAATTTATTTATTTCATGCCAAATGGACTACGTGTCAGATTGTAAATAACTAAAACGTTCACTGTAATATTTGTGCTTTTGTTTTCTAAATTGTGATATTAGCCAATTTCTATGACAATTATACTCTTCCCTATGTAATTGTAACTTAGTTTGTGTCCATTTACGAAATAATTTATCCCTAAGTTCTATTTGTTTAACTAGCTCGAGAGTCTTTCATTCCTTTTTGGTTACGTATCTTGTTAGGTTCGTTTTGTTCTTTGCAGATGGTTCGACGAAGTTACTGGTTTTATAAATATTATTAAATAGATGGTATATTTTTTTATACAGATAGACCGGATCATTATTTTCGTTTAAGGAACTAAAATCCCTATTAAGTAGTTGACGTCTTGTATAAGATTCATTTCTAATTGCTTCTAAATAAGCTGATGGTACATTGATACCCTTAAAAATTAAGTTAGTAACAAGCATGTACTGGTCGGAAATTCTAGTGTGGATAACCCCCGAGAGCACACTAGCATAAACACCCCGAATAAAGATATGATCTATGCTTGATTGTACTAAACTTTCGCGATAAAAAGCTTCCCTTGTATATTCTAATATGCATCTATTAAATCCTTCGGAATTTAATAGCGCTGCATACTCAATAATATTGCTATCCGGTTGATGGAGGTTAATATTCATATCACCAGCTAAAATGATATTTTTGTATATCAAAGAATTATTTATGTGGCTCCCAAACTCCTCTAAAAATTCTACAATGCTATTATTTGGTGGCCTATACACGATTATAATTATAAATTTATTTCCTGTACTTACACTAAATGTTCCTTCTAATGACTCGTAACTTAAGGTATTATATTAATTTTCAATAAAGATTATATTGTTTGCAATGTACAAGATAATACCACCTCCTCCCATACCTGTACGTAACTTATAGAACATTTTATAACCTGAGATATTAAACGCTGATAGCTCATCTGCCTTAACTTTTACTTCAATTAATACAATAATGTTAAATGTAGACTGTGAGACATATGTTTTGAATTCATCAAAGTGGGATTTTATGCCATTAATATTCAATGATACTAGCAATAAATCGGTGCAATTATTGTCATTATTACTTACATGTGCGTTCTTTTCCTTATTCCAATCTAATATACTAATAAAAGATTGAAAACGAATTGTATTGTTTTGGTAAAACCTGTCATTATTCGAATTGAATTTTAAGAATTTTACAAATGTTTATCCTTGAACTAGTCTAACTAAAACTTGGTTCTAACTTATTAAACTATACTTACTAAATCCACTACACTACCTGTTTATTAAACAATCTTTTCTAAATCGTTTTCAGTATTAATTTTGAGAACGACTGGACTGTCAGTAGCTTTCTTTGCCAATTGTTTTCCAAATTTGAACCATACAAACTTCCAACCTTTATCACCAGCTCGCGACTTCGCTAACCACAACAACCGCTTATAGTATGGTGTTAGGTTTTCAAACAATATTAACCTTCTATCGCTTCTATTATTCAAAATTTTATTATTCGTAATAATAGTCTTTCTTTTAGCCAATATTTTATCCCGAATTTCCTGGAACGAGCAGCGTACAATTACCGATGGAATAGCGTCTGTACGCTTTCTTGGTAATCTGTGAGCGACTTCTATATCTGACCCTACAATTTCGACATACAGTGTGTCCACTAATTTAATTACTGATAATCTTAACTTTTTATAATTTTCATCCGCTTCCCCCGGAATCGGTTCTAGACCATGAATTTCAAAATTGAGACATCTGGCTTGTATTTCTAGATCTATAATTTTATTGTCATTTTGCTTGTTTACCTCGAGTACTTTGGAAAGTTTCGCTTTTAACTCGGCATTGTCTTGCTTCAAGGAAACCACTTCCCCTTTCGTATAAGTTAGCCAAACCTTTATAATCATCACTTATACTATATAATGCTTTTTTGTATTCTGCAAGTTGTCTCGATATTGAATAAAACATTTTCTTTACCTCATCGGCTTCGTATGTTGTTGTTGTGTCGCATCCTTACCAATAGTTGTGATGGTTTTTGAACGCCGAGCGGTATGCCGTCCAATATTTTTCGTAGTTTTGCCTCTCTCGTGATCCCACATATGCGCAGTATATCTACTTTCAAATCAGCATATGTCTGATCCCTGGCTTTTCTGATAGTGTTGTAATTAACTGATAACTGTTTTAACAAACTAGCGGGTAGGTTTGCTACTAACAATCGATATCGGGTTTGTTCGGATCGTATACCGTGAGCTGCGAATCAAGCTTCCGTTCGTAGAAACCAAACCTACGGCGTTGCCCTCCAGAACTCCGTTAATCCAATTTGGCTCTTGACTGTTTCGACGGAGGTTGATGTTTGCGCGTGCTGTTCGTTAGTTTCCATGTTCGTCGGTTTATTGATGTAGTGATTGTTATTCTTGTGTCGAATTTGTAGTTACTAATGTATACGGGTTGCGTGTATTTCTTAGTCGGGGTGATCGATGTGTTGACCGAGTTTAAATGGTGTTTGCCAACCTTTGCCGTGGTCGTTGCGGTAGGGACCGTGGTGACTTCGGTTATGTGACCTACTTGGTCGTGATCACCAATGTGATGGCGTATTTTTTTCTGTTGGAGTTGGAATTATCCTTGCGTTATGACTTCCTCGCGCCCGCCAATGTATTGACCGCGCGTCTTTCTTTTCTTTCTTTCGAGTTCTGCTCTACTTTGTCGGAGTCATCAATGTAACTACCCGTTGGTTGCGTGCTCTACTTCGTCGAGGTCACCAATGTAATGATCCATTGGTTGCGTGCTCTACTTCGTCAGAGTCACAAATGTAATGACCCGTAGGTTGCGTGCTCTACTTCGTCTGGGTCACCAATGTAATGATCCTTTGGTTGCATGCTCTACTTCGTCCGAGTCACCAATGATCCGTCGGGGTTGCCAATGTAATGCCGTGACCGTCAAGGTGCGTGTTCTTCTACGTCATGTTTATCAATGTAAATGACCCTGTCCTAAGTCACCGGAGTGGCAGTGGACAGTGGTCACTAACTAGTATCCGGTTCTGATACTACAGCGGTCTAGCCATTGCTAGACCTTCCGGCTCCGTTGCGCGAGTCTAGGTCTACCGACGTTCTCTATACAAGTGGAAATTAAGATAGCTGAAGGAAAGTGTAAAGGCGTCGACAGTAGGCACGGCGAACCTTGTACCGGGGTTATGGGTGTTGGCAATGGGCACGACACAGGGCGATGCTAAATGTTGGCTATGGGCACGGCAGTGGTAATAGCTGGCTTTAGACGCAGCGAGAAAAGAGAGTAGGCGTCGGCTATGGGCACGACGTCTATAGGTTTGGAGCACTGGCTATGGGCATTGTGCGGTAGGTACTAACTATTTAACACTAGCTATGAGCACACTAGTAAAAGAGTCTTTAAGCATTCAGAGCAAGTCGGCAAAGCAGACTGGCGTCTCTCGTAAAAGCGCGCTGATTTATCCCGCTGCTTGGTCTACTCGACTTGTGTATTTATTCACCAAAAAGCGGTATAACATGTAGTAGGCATACAATTAACTTATAACTACTTAAAACGTCACGTTGACGTCAGTAAATTGTCATTACACCACCAACATACAGCGTCGTAAAATACTCTTTCCAACAGTTTTTCTGGCTTGCTTCGTCCCAGACAATTTTATTTCCACTGTTAACAACGCCATTCACACATTTATAATCTTTCTTGTCTTCTTTAAGACCCATTTCCAAAACAAGTTTTTATTTCCTTCAAAATCACTGCATTTTTGCACCCTATATTTCTCTCAGTTGCTCTTTTCTTGCTTTCACTACTGTCGCATATCGCCTTTTCTTTTTATATACTTACTGAAGTTGTTCTCTTTCTGCAGTCATTCTTTTATATGTCACCTTTCTTCCTCGACAAACTTTTTGACCTCATCGTTCCACCATGGATTGTCGTTCCATATACTTCCAAAGCACATTTCATTGCACTGTATTTCAAACAACCCCATGATTTTTCCACATCTTCAGACTTCAGAGCATTCTCCCATTCCTGATATGTTTTATTTTTAGCACTTTTTGTAGTTGTTTTAACGCGTTTTAGCTTTTTTTTTTCATTTTTGCTTGCAATTCTTTGTTTCATCCTTTGCTTTATTTTTTTCTTTTCCTTGTCTTTGTTGGTGTAATGACTGTACCAGAAGTACATAATCGTTACACCATAAGTCGTCTTTAAACTAGCGTCTGAAAATCCATGTATTTCAATTTTGCATACTTCGTCTTAAAGAAATATAAATCGCGGAATTTTTAAACTTGAAAAATTTTGTAATGTTAACAATTAAACAAATCAATTAATTAAAATTCAGTAACTTTAATAAAGTATAGACAAAAATTCCCACAATAAATTACTTTACATTCAGTCAGGCTCCCTTATAATAAAAGAGCACATTTACCGATAGCTTCGGGCTACTAAATTCCAGCGGCAGGTCATCATTTAAAGCTCTAGATCATCGTAAGTCAAATACAATAAACTTCTTAAAAGTTTAGGTCGGTAACAGACTAACAAATCCGATTAAATTAAAATGTAATAGTACCTTTTTAGCGTAAATAAAGAAAACCAATTTCAGTTTGAAAAGCTTAATACTTTCGTTGATTTACAGCGGTTTATAGGAAACAAAACATTATAATAGCGGAAACTATTTCCAATTTGATTTGTTCAAATATTACAAGTAATTTTAAGTAGTCTGGAGACATCCATTGTATTTAAAATCCATTTCGGCTCAAGTAGGTTAGCCGGTCTTTGTTAATGCCAGACTACGGCCGCCATAGGTAGATTCCACATTGCCATATTTAAGTAATTCGTAGAAAATAAAAGATAATTTAAACCCGTGGGAGAAAATTGCTTCCGTGATTCTCATCTAAAAAGGGGTTGGATTTGGTTTCTGAAATCTTGTCTTGTGGGAGGTTCAGTTCAGTCATTGGATAACAGAAAATGACGTACGTAATTATTAGGGTAGGATTTAGTCTATATATTTGAAGGCTTTAGCCAAAGACGGGGACTTTTTCCAATGGGGCCGACCGTGGTCAAGAAGTAGAGAGAAACGTAGTTTTGCGGGTGCGTTCTCTAGCATGACATAGAATATTCCACTTCGTATCACGTTAGTAAAAAAATTGGAAAGAATTGTTACTCTTCCAGTTTCGCGAGGGTTATGCCCATATGTTCGCGGATTTATAGTGATGCAAGATAAATATTAAAAACTTGTAGGCGTGTGACGCACAAGTAAGTGATATTGTCAAAATTCTGCCGAGTTCGTGTGCCAGTCAATTTTTTTTAAACATTACAAACAGAAGCAACAAGCGAGATTCTCTTCCCAAATTTAATAACTGCTCTACGTTGGAAAACAAACCCTCAAACAATGGACAATTATTAGTAAGTAAGTCTTTATAATTTATAATATAAGTTTCTTTCATATACAAGTGTTTGATAACTACTTATGTACTCAAAATTTTCATAAATTCCATAGTCACCTATTCACTTAAATTTCTTAATCAATGAATGTAAGAGGTTCACGTTTATTGCTCTGTGAATTAAATAGTTTTGTTTGCCGTTGATTAAGTCAATAGTTTTCTTATTTTTTATATAAGTAGTACAAAAAGTGAGGAATTGATTAAAAGAAACAATTGTCCTCATTGGGATGACAAGTCTCTCAAGGATTTTTACGTACATTTGGACATTCTCGACTTGTCTGGCGCCCTTGGCAATTGTCATTAAGCCACAATATTTTATGAAAGGTAAGTGCCACATTTTTGTAGTATATTATAAATTAATTTAACCCTTTTTCAAAATTTTAACCTCTATATGATCCACGACCTCCGCTAGCTAGTGCCGGTGACCCCCCTTTAATTTTTGTTTTACAGGCCGCCCCCATTTTATAATTTGACTGGAAAAGATACACTTAGTAGCTTTTCCGCCTGTAACAAACCTTCATCCCAGTTTATCTTGAAAAGCCAAATTTTTTGCATTAGAATCTTTGCCACCGACGGATCGAACATTTGCGCTATTTGAGACAAAACTGTACTCTTTGTTATCGAATATTCCTCAAATTTTGGGAAGTACAATTGAAAATTGATCTGAATTTCGATCCCATGCAATACCTAAAACTATATTAGGAGTGTGATCAATTTTGATCTCTATATGATCCTGGAAATTGTTTTTAATAATCTTTTTGAGAAATTGTAAATCGTTTGAGCACCATTTGTGCGTATTAAAATTAGCTGAATTTAGAAGTTCTTGCAATTGTTTATACGTATCTGTTAAATTGGCTAGTGAGCTACTACCACACAAGACGTCATCAATATAGCATTGTAATTAAACTTATAATTGGAGGAGGAGATCTAATGGTGTGCTCAAGTGAACTTGAGGGAATGATCTCCTTAAGATGATGGAATCTCAACTATCTTCCCACTAAAATAGGGGTATATTCCTCGGGTAGAGCTTATGAGGAGTGGTCGTGGGTTTTATAACAAAGACATCGTTCACTTACTGACTCTAATAATACAAAATGAGGGTGCAAAAGGGGCGCCACCAAGTCTTTGAATTTTAAACACGGGTTTGCCCTAAGGGAGGATTTGGAAGTTCTTAGAGATAAATATCGTATTTACTGCTAAAGCAGGAGCTGTAAGAAAAATATTAATATAATAGTAAAGGGCACAAGAGATGCACTCTTGCTACCTTATACCAAAAAGAAAAGGAATAGCTATTAATATCAATTATTTGAACACTATTATAAAAGCAAATATAGGCATTAAAGTTCTTGAAAGGGCTCTTTAGTGTTCCGTTATCAAGTGAGAGCTAAAAACATCAATTTTGTAAAGGGTATTTATACATTTTTACCTCTTGACTCAATTACCCTATTCTTTAACTCACTTGTTCAAAATAAAATAAATTAATGGTTGTTCTTTAATTAAATTTAGCTTTCTTGGTGATAAAATTTTATATACAAAATATACATCATTAGAGTGGTCTGATCTTTTAGACACCAATATTAAATATGAAGATTAAGACTGTCTTTACTAAGAATAAAAAATACTAATAATGTATTAAACATGTCTATGAGGCTTTCCAAATAAATTACTCAAAATGCACAGATCTGTTACCTTGGTTTACAAGTGTGTATCAAATATTCAAAGACAAATAAAATTAGATCTAGTGATTACTTGGGGTGTAATTAAATTTAAATAAAATATCTTGTTAGAATTAAATAAAGGTATTCATAATCATAATTATAAGCAGTGATATCATAAATAGTTAATCTCTAATTCGTGCTTAAATAAATTCCAAATAGCAAAATTTTAATAATTACATTGTAAAACAAAGATTATAAAAATGTTGCAATGTTGTTTCAATCATCTGCCTGGTTGTTATGTTATAGGAACAGCTGTAGTCAAGTCATATACATAGAAAAGCGCTTACCTTGTAAACTGGGATTTTTCGTTGAAACAAATACCTTGTCGCAACCAGATGTTGCTTGCCATCCTTCGACAAACAAATGACGTCAGCATACGTTCCACGTTTTGTTGCGTAATGTGTTGAAACTGCAGGGAACCATCCATACGAAGTTGATGTACACTTCGCTCTAGCAAATTGAAACAAAATCAAACCATAAAATAGGAAGTCCTAGTACTTCATTCTTGACGTTTAAACATTATATTTAAAGTGGTAAACTCGCAAGCTTATCAACGCTGGATCTCCAGAATTAATATTCCTCACATCTTTTGTTCGTGAGAACGAAACTTGGCAAATTGCAAAGACAAAAAATCGCCAACCATTTAAATCATATTTTTATAAATTCAGTGAAGTTAAAACCAACAAGTTTAAACAAATTATTATCTGAAATCTTAGAACGCCTTTTATAAATCCATTAAAATTAAAGTTGACAAGTTTGAGGAAATAATTATTACTAAAGCACATTATTACTCGAAAACTTTTGAACGCATTTTATTAGAAAATCTTTGAGCGCATTTTATAACAAAACCTTTGAGCGCTATAACAAAATTATTTAGTTACACGCAATAATAATCTAATGCACTTACCATTATCAGAACAGCTAAAGCCTCAAGTACATCTTGCACTTGGTCGTGCGGCAACTTATTGCAACTCGTAGGTTGCTGACGTGGACCTTGTCAAACTGCATGGTGTTTGTTACACGTCGAGTGATCGTGCCAGACTGGTCCGTCCGCTCAACCCGATGCTCACATAACACATTATGATCGCCTGACATTGGAAATGCAAATTCAAACGACCAACATTTATTAATAGTAACTAAACCAACATTATTAAATAATATTCGGCTTGTGATTGGGTTACTCGGCCCTGATCTAAATCTTTATTTACATCGCTAAATTTATTTGCTTATTTAAATAGACAATGCAGTGTATTTTATGAATAATTTTAAAGGGATTTATAGTCTTTAAAAAAATTGTTACAGCACTGCGAAAGAAGTGTATCTGATGCAAAGGGATACTTCTCTTTATTTTGTAAGGCTAATTCATTTAGAACACGGGTCGCTAAATAAGGGGCACTATTTGTACCATATGTTACTGTAAGAAGTTCTAAGCACTCCAACAGTTCCTTTGGAGTACCGCGCCACAGAATATTTTGTAGATACGTTTGAGAAGAATCGACTTTAATCATTCTATACATTTTTTGTATATCGCAGGTGAGCACAAACGTAAAGATTTGGAAACGACATAGTATGTCAAACAACTTTTGTTGTACAGAGAAACCTTTAAGCATTATATCATTTAGAGAAACGCTCGTGGACGTTTTCACACTAGCATCTAAAACAACGCGTAATTTTGTTGAGGAACTATCTTCCCTTAATACACAATGTGTTAGAATGCTCGTTAGAATTTTTTAATAGTAAATTTACTTGAAACGAACCATCTGGCAATATTTTAGTACTTTCAAGAAATATTTTTTTCGGTCAACTGTTCATCTGGAGTAAGAATTTTGCTTTGGATTGGCACTTCTTCTAATTCCCAGAATTTTTGCAGCAAATCGTTAGAAGTTACATCTTGCCAGAAGAAGCAATTAGTTATAATGGAAAATTTTTTGTTCTTAGCCACATGTGATATGGCAACTTGAGGAATTGAGCCGCCTACGACATAGCCTAAATTAGTTTCAATTAAACACTGGGAAATTTTTTTGAAGTCTTATTATTCCACCTGTAATTAAATTATAATGAATATCTGCTCCCAAAAGAAGATCGACTTCTGAAGGAATGTGAAACGTTGGGTCCGCTAATTGTATGTTTTGTGGAATGAGAATTTTTTTCTCTGTTTAACAACAGTTGCGGTAAATTGTGTGAGATTCTTCTAAGTACGGAACACGTAACATTGAAGCTTACATTTGTCTTTACATTTGATTGGAAAGTTATGTTCACAATTTTGTTAGATGTTGTAACTATTCCGTCTACGCCGTTTATTTGAATATTTTTTTCTTGCGGACTATATTTCAGTTTTTGTACCGCACCTTCTGTAATTAAATATGTTGTGCTGCAAGGATCTAAGACAGCTCTTAGTTGAAAAGGACGCTCATCTACATCGAAGTGTCACTACAGCCGTAGCTAATAGTGCTTCACCGCTAGAGCAACGAGTTGAAAGAACGATATTTTCTTGTGCAGAGTTCTCAGAGATATGATCGCTGGAGGAAGTGCCGTATCCATCGAATTTCAATGAGTGTGACGTTCCAATATCGCTTTTCGTTTGTTTAGAAAAGCCGGAAGAATTGGAAAAACTCGAATTTTGATTTATTCGTTTGCTCATAGTTATTTAACGAACGTGTTTGTAGATTGTTTGAACCCTAGTTATTAAAATTTTTATTTCGTCGTTTTTCATGTAAAAGAGTGTGGTGTTTACCTTGGCATTTGGAACACCCATGAGAACTGCATTCATATGCATAATGGTTGTAGGTCAAGCAATTAAAGTACAGTTTATTTGTTTTAACGAAATTTGCTTCTTCTTGGTAAGAGAGACCACTAAACCGTGTACATTTATAAATTGAATGATTATTTAAGTTACAGAATAATCATTTTTCTTTACTACTACCTGTATGCTTGGATTTATTAGAATAGTTGGAATGATAATTTGCATACCCACTTTGTGTATTTTGTGTCATATGAATACAATGTGACATTTTTGGCCCTGTAAATTTTTTTGATATTGACCTAAGTCTGGAATATTTGATCGTTCTAAAACCGAACATCTATGTTCGAAAAATTTAAAAACTCGCTTAATGTAGGCCGTGTGTTGGGAAGGATCTCAAACTCAAATGCCTTTCTTGTTTGATTGTCTAATTTTTGGGAAAAATGTACACTAATATTAAATCCTAATCTTGAACATTGACTTGCAAATTTTTTAAACCTTCTAAGTTTTCTTTTAGAAAAGTAATAAAACTTCTAACAGAACCTGAATCTGATTTACTCAATGAATTTGCATCCAATAAATTTTTTATGCGAGCATAAATTATGTTCAATTGAATTTCATACCTGCTTTTTAATGAATCTAAAGCTACTTTAAAATTATCACCAGTTAGTTGTAAATTAGCAATTAAACTCAGCTACCAAATAGGATTTGAGATAGATTGATTTTTCTACATCATAGTTAGCATCGAATCATTTAGTATCAAGTTTTCAAAAAGCTCGATAAATGAACTACAAGCAGTCAGGTCCCCTGAGAATTGAAGAATTTTTAGTTGAGATTTATTTACATTTGAAATTATCATTTGTGGCTTAACTGAATTAGGACTTTGGCTTACAGTTGTTTGTAATGAATGAATATTTTCTTGAAAAAGCGTTAAAAGCAAACGATATTTTTCTTGAACAGTTTCCCTATCAGCAAATTGTGATTCATTCATCACTTCAATTTCATCCTGAACTGAATTGTAATTGTCAAAAACTTTACTTAAAATATCTAGTCTGGTTTTAAAGGCAAACACTCTATCCTCTGATTCATGATTACTTGTAAACCAATTTCCAGTCAGTGTTATTTTTCTTTTTTCCATAACCCTCTGTTTAATCAAGCCTTCCATTTTTCTATCTACAGACAACACGAGAAAAAACTATATATACAATTTTAACTACTGAAATTAGGTACCGCTATTGATACCTTAAGCCTTTAAAAATTAATAAGCTGTTTCATTAAATTACCTTAAATACAATATTAGATAGGAACAATAATCAATTTATAACAAACAATGAATATTTTAATCTGACCTTTGAATCTCTGCAATGCGCTTCTTATTCTTGAAGAAATAATGCACTTTCACTATCAAATAACACCTTTCAGAACTTCGAATACTAATCAACCACACTAAAAGCACGAAATTTTACTGGAACTGGAACTTATCTTCACTTTTCAATAATGGAATTTATTGGAAATCCTTTATTTTTGAAGAACTTTCTTGGAATTTCTTTACCTACTGATTCTTTTTACCATCCGTCTCGAAGTAATCAAATTTAATTATGTACCAGAAGTACATAGTAAATCGTTACACCATAGATCGTCTGTCGGTTAAGAATAAAACTCTAATTTCATTTCTTTCTTTTATTAATTACAATTAATTAATCAATCAATGAAGAACCAGTAATTCTCTCAATTAGAGATAATACCACTTATTAATCGATGATATATCTAATACATAAGTTGTACATAATTACATTGCAATTTGTTAAGAAATTATATCTGAAACGCGTAACGTTAAGCTCGGCATCTACGTGAACTATTCCTCTACAAACACAGAAAGCATCCCTTAGTCCTATTCATTTAAACCCATTACCTCGAAATTCTTCAAATTCTTTTTGTAAGCAAACGACCAAGTATATGAAACATCCTATTGGAATGTATAAGTGGTTTGAAAGACTTTCACCGTGTTACTCATCCCTTGTGCATGCGAACATAGAACCCCTTCTTTACCTAAAGCTAATTATTTGTTGTTCGATTTCTCGAACAATGTCTACGCCAAACTTCTGATGATATTGCACTAGATAATTTAATATTTGCTTTTCCAGGTGATTTAGTGACTCCTCGAAACCTAAGAGGTGTTTCAAAGTTTTATTTTCGACTTAAATAATATTTGCTTTGGTTTTACTTTTCATCCGAGTAATGTTATTTAATTCGTTTTCGAACCGATTTTTAGACTTTGATCATTACGTTTCTTGCGGCCTGTCTATTCTAAAATGCAAATTTTGTTTAATACATTTTCATTTTGTTCTCTAATCTTATTTGTTGAAAAATGTTTGTTCTTCTTAAGTATTCTAGTTAGTGACATTTTCCATTTCCTCTTTACTTTCCGTCATTTTTTTGTTATTATTTTCAGTTTCCAGCTTTGTTTGTAACATTATTTCGTCAAACTGAGACACTAAATCCTATTAATTTTTTTGCTAAATTTTCTATCAAAGTCCTGAATCATAATACGTTTAACTCCCACTTGTGTTTTAATACACCCCAATTGTGGTCGAAAGTTAATGCTGTCAAACGGTTATAGATTTATGTATAAAGCAAACAATTAAAAAATAAGCAAAAGGCTTACCTCAATTAAAAGTTGTAGTTAAGATATATTTCAGCTGGCGTCTAAATATGGAGCAGGGTGCGTGGTTCGTTTCTTATGTTTTACCCTGATTCTTACAGTGAAGTGTGCTGAACCTACACTTTCAGGGACATAAGGCATTATTAAGGTAATTGGAAAGTTATGAGAGAAACAAGGTACACTTCCTTCATTTCTTGCGTTCTTTCCACGGTTATATAAGTATTCACTAACAATTTTAACACCTTCCTTAATTTAAACAATTGCTTATTCGTCCTCCTGTAGGTTTTTATTATTGTATTCAGTTATAAACTTAAATACTTCAAATTCATACTATTTTGATATAGCATAAAAAATGCAGCGTTTGCTTTCTTAGATATTTACTTTGAGTTTATCAAGATTGTTTTCAATCATGCATTCTAAATATCTGGTTCGCTTATCTCTACACCTTACGTTATATAAATTATTAATTAGTTTATGTGCGTTACTATAATTTCTATGCGAAAACTGGGCAACTATTCTTACACATCGTTAAAATGTCCTTTAATTTTATGTATATTCATTCTTGAGTGGTTCTATAGACAGACACGAATCGGGTTTTCCTTTATCAAGAGGTGTTCGCTTATGAAAATAAAACCATAAGTTGGTTGTATATTGAAAATCTCATTATTTCCTTTTTTAAGAAACAATTTTAGTTTCGTTTGTGTAAAATTAGAAATATGCTATCTTCTTTAATACGTGCTCTTAAAAGTCCAACATAAACTACACAAGATGAAGTGAAGAACATAAATTATTTATTTGAATGGAATGGCGTAGTGCATTTGATATTTGTTACCTTTAGCGATATAGTGATGACATTTTCATCCCTTAATAATTGGAGTAGTATGGTAATGTTTTAGGCAAGATTTCAATTTACAGATGATGGTTAATTTTCTTCTTTGAAGTATTTGAATGGTTGGTATTGGTACAATATCACATATCTCTGTCCTTGATACTTTTATGTCGACTACAAAATGTTGTTGTACCGCAACCGTGAATTATAAGAACCTTTAATACCACGATTTGACGAGCTACGAAAGAAACGTCATACCAAACTGTACGGTTTGATGTTCTTTCTCTACATCGTTTTGGTGATTTCCCGCATTGAAAATTTGGCCTGATTTCTTTGTTAAGGTTTAGAATACTCATCGCACAATTTGGAGTGTTTCAGTGTGGAAATTGGACTTACTTTGCTCAAATAGTCCAAATATGCTAATGCGACAGCTGTTATTGGTTGAGTATGAATTGTAGAATAAAAACAACATTTAATGTCTCTAAAATTTATTGTATGAAATTTAGAATTATACTATTGTTAGAGTGTAACGTTATTGCCTAATAATTTTCTTTTGTTACAGCTGCTGCAAAATGCATTTCGGCCAGTAGATAAGTTTTTTCCTTTTATTGTTGGTGTCTACTATTACTTTTTTTTGCATTTATTTAGCGCTTGCGGGCGCTATGTAAGTATATATGTTTAAAGAAATTTCTGTTTTATGTGAATATAAAGTTTTAAAAAAATTGTATTACACAAGTGACTGAGAACAATCCGAAAAATATTTATTTATTAATTTTGTCATATGTAAATATTAGGTTTAAGGGTAAAAATTAGTTTGAGGTAATTAAGAAGTGTATTAATTATTTTTGCGAAGATTTGTGTAATACAAAAATACACCCTCGTTCGGATGAGAGGTAAAATAGAGGTCCGTGTGTGTGTTGTCACGCACGTTGAAGATACCTACCTTGCTTAGAATAGCAAGGGTTCGGCAGAATTCTAAATTTCCAGGCAACAAAAACTCGCTTCCTGGCCAATATAGTACTTTCAGGTGGAACATTGGAAAATCACATGTAAGGTAGGTGCTTTCTAGACCTTTCTTTTTTGTTCTGAAATTCCGAAAATAGTCGACTTTTCTGCCTAATTAGCTATTCTTTTCTTTGATTGTTCGTTTGATACGATTCTTTGTTACCACAGCTTGAAATATCTCAATTTTTCTATTCAGCATTCTCGTCGTTTCTTTGCATACTTTGAGGCTTGACAGTTATTGTCTCGTTTCGGCATTTACTGTTTGTTTTCTTCCTCTTTCCTATTCTTATTTTTTGGTTTTTTTGCATGAAACCAATTCCTTTTTTGAGATTTGAAAACTTTACTATTTCCTTACTAGAGATATCCGTCCTCCGATGACTTTTGCAGTGTTAGGCCATTCTATCTTCGTCCTTGTTTATTGCTACTATATCCTTTCTCTATTCTATGATTCTCTACTTTCCTCGATTGGTTCGATATATTGGTTCTTCGAGCTGGAAGAAACTTTTTTAGTTATCTTTTTCTTTCTGCCTTTTGTGTTCTGAAACGTGTTTTCTATAGGTTAGTCCTGTTAATGTATTGCTTGGTCCGGTATATTGGTTCTTTGAACGGGATGAAGAATTTTCCGTTTTTGATTTTTTCTGGATTTTCGGAAACGATTTTTGCGAAGTACGCTATAACATTGCCAGGCCTCGGTCAAATGGCATGGTACATGTGCACTTAATTCTAGCAGTGTGCAGCCACGAACGCAACATTACGTATCACACTTCTGGTTATTATGTAAATCGGTCAATCTGAATTAGATTTAGTACTTTTCTTCGTTGGTGAATATAAAGTGCTTTAATAGAAAAAAGTTGTTTACTTTAATCGTTGAATAATAGAAACCGCCCTAACATTTGTTTTTCTAAAGCTCCGTCCAAAGGTGCTACATTGACCAGGAAGCGAATTCTTTTCTATCTGAAAATTTTGAATTCCCAAACTCTTGCTATTCCAAACAAGGTAGGAATCTTTAACGTGCGTGAAAACAGTCACACACTAGCGCTACATTTTACCTCTTATCCGAACGAGGGCGTACTTTTGTGAAAATGCTCACCTAACACTTTTCAAGCGATACGTGTCGGGAATAGAACCCTGACTTCAGGATCAGCAGTAACACGCAAACCTGCCTGATTCACGAGGCCGCCTAACAGTAACCGACATTTACAAGTCGATCCCTGAAGATCAAAAAGCAAACGCTGTTTTCCTAAAAATTTTGAGTAGACACTTTTTTATGATTAATATGTGATGACAATTGCCACTTTTAAGCGACAATTTCGCATGAAGGCATTCGCGCACGTTTGCACACACATGCATTCACTTCACATATCTTCTCCCGTTAGTAGGAAAACGTTCCAAGCAAAATATGAACTTAAATAGAAAATGATACTAAGCTTCATTTAAGTTAAATCGATTTTGTTACTTATTAAACCTATCTTCACGCTTGTAGCGAAACACAGAAAAGTATATAATTCAAATACAATTTGATGACTTTGACTTCTCTAATTAAATTGCCAAACAAACTTTCTATTCGTTTTCGCTTAGTATATTGAAAATAAAAACCCCGAACACAACAGGGAGTTGGAAATGCTATGTAAGTGTTCGTTTGAGTCCTTAAGGAATACAGTGAATGTCAAAACTTCTAAGGAGACCTATAGATAAAGGTAGGAGAAACTCTTAAATAACAGAAACTTCTCAACTCCCAACTTATTCATTTATTTAATCCTTATTTGTGGATTGCATTTCGAACGTCAAGCTAAAGTGTTTGATACGTTTATCAGTTTTATAAGTTAATAATGTGAGTAAAAGATTTATTTTCCGCTTTCCTCGTTTAATCGTAAGTTTTCTTTCCTTTGTGTAACATTGTCATAAATTTACTAATCTACGAAAGCAGAGGCATTGATAGTTATTAATAGGTCTTTGTTAAATGGCGAAATGAGTTTTAATAATTAAAAATTTCTTTAATGTATTCCAATTTAGGAGCAGCTGGATTGCACTATAGGTATATTTATGAAAACTTCCAATAGAACAATGTGTCCAGCAATGCTTCTAAAGGTTATGAAAGTGACAAAATTACGTAAGTTTAAAACTAATAGCTGAAAACAGGCAAACTAGGCTATTATTAAAACGCTAAATACTTTCAAACTCGTAATACGACAACAAAGAAAAATGTTTGTAAAGTCATAATTCAAAAATTCTTTGTGTAAACCTACCCAAACAGGCAGAGATGGTTTTCTAAACAAAAGTGTAAACTAGACCTTACGCTTTCAAAATTCCAGTAAGTAACTGGTATGAAGCATTGACCAACAGACGTTTAATAAAATTCATCATCGTCGTTAGGTCTTCAGTCCTGGAACTGGTTACACGCGTACCCTCATTGTTTCCTATTCTGAACTAACCTACACATTTCCCTGAAATTTGCGCAGTATACATCTATCACTATCTGCGTGCAATAGATTGACCTAGGTCTACCTCTAACTGTTTTATTATCTCTGCTTGTAATATATCCTGTACTATTCCACAAAAATGTATATAAAACGTATTCTGCCATTCTATTTTTCCTACATTTTTTTGGTTTTTCACAGATATCTTTCTTCCCCTACTATATATATATATATATATAACCTATTTGTTATTATATTTATCTGTCCGTGCTATCATCCTCATACATGCGAAGCACAACATTCCATAAGGCTTCTATCTCTTTCTGTCTGCTTTTCCTACGGTCTCTATTTCATAGACGTACTGTGCTGTGCTCCTCGCATATGCTTTTAACAATTTTCTTCTTGTTTCTATGTTTGTTATCTTTGAACATAGCCGCCGTTCTTTCTTGTTAGATGCATTTCGGTTCCCTTCTATTGTTTTACAATTATCTACCCTATTTCCCCGATATTCAGTGGTATGTAAAGGGAGGCGGCTCCGTGGCGTAGTGGTATGTGCGTGACTACTACGCCCAAGGTCCCGGGTTCGAATCCCAACACGGTCCGATTGAAAAATATTAGGCGAGCATTTTTCACAAAAATACACCCTCGTTCGGATGAGAGGTAAAATGGAGGTCCCGTGTGTGAGTGTTGTCACGCACGTTAAAGATCCCTACCTTGCTTGGAACAGCAAAGGTTCGGCAAAATTCCAAATTTTTCAGGTAAAAAAACTCGCTTCCTGACCAATGTAGTACTTTCGAGTGGAACATTGAAAAATCACATGTAAGTATGTAGGGGGGGGGGGTGCTGGGTTCAAATCCCGACAAGGTTCGCTTGAAAAATGTTAGGCGAGCATTTTTCACGAAAATACACCCTTGTTCGGATGCAAGGTAAATTGGAGATTCCGTGTGTGAGTGTTGTCACGCACGTTAAAGATCTCTACCGTGCTTTGAACAGCAAGGGTTAGGCAAAATTCCAAATTTTCCAGGTAAAAAAAACTCGCTTCCTAGCTAATGTAGTACCTTCGGGTGGAGCATTGGAAAATCACATGTAAGGTATGTAAACGGGGGTCAGCAGTTTGTGGCTGTCAAGTTTCCCCTGCACTTGAACATTTGCCGAATTAATAATTTTTCCAATATATCCTTTCGCACAATCAACATTAGTTGAAAATACTTCAAAACCAACACCTGTAGTTGTTTATAATAAATAATTATCAGATTTAAGTGCACTTATTTCTTCGTCATTGGGTTTTCCGTTTTGAAACTGGAACACGTACCTCTACTTATTTATATTCTGAGATAGCCATACACAGTTCCCTGAAATTTCCACGTCAGATTCAGTGATATGTGAACGAGGTTAAACAGCCTGTGGCTACCACAAATCCCCCAACACTTAGATATTTGCCGAATTAATAGTTTTCCAGTAAATCCTTTCGCACAATTAACATTATTCGAGAATATTGCACAACCAAAACCTATAGTTGCTTATAATAATCATCATGTTTAACTATTTCTTTTCGTCATTAGTTTTTCCATCTTGGGACTGGTTGGACGCGTACCTCCGTTGATTTCTATTCTGGGTTAACCTACATATTTCCCTGAAATTCCCACAGGCTACATCTTTCACTATCTGTGTGCAATAGTCTAACCTAGGTCTATCTTTATTTTCTTTTTTCTCTGCTTCTAATATATTCCGCGCTATTCCCTCACGCTTTAGTATGTGGCCTATCTCTCCTATTTTTTACTGTTTTCCACATATTTCTTTCTTACCCTACCATTTCCAGTACTCCTTTGTTCTTAACTTTGTCCGTCCATGATATACGTCTATAGGGCTTCTATCTTTTTCCTGTCCGCTTCTCGTACTGTCCAAGTTTCACAGCCGTACAGTGCTGTGCTGGTCCACACAGATGTTTTAAGCTATCTTTTCTTTGTTTTTATGTTTGTTGTCTTGTAACAAATATAAATTCTATGGTACGAACCTTTGAAGCCACTTCTATTTGTTACAGCTCTGTGGTATCTGATCCTTTTTATTTAGCATAATAATGTCAGAAGAAACAATTTCATATAAGAAATGAAAGATATTACTATATAATTTGCTTTGGATTTATCATAAGAGAACATTCAATAGTAACAAATACTTTAAGATTGTTCCAAGAACAGAACGTCTTAAAAATAGGTTATACTTGTGTTGCCTAATTTGTAGGGGGTCTACACCCACTTTTAAGGATTACTAAGTTATTATAGCGCTTGTGCAGGGTGTCACGAGGTGACGCTTGAAATAGATAACCGGTTCTTTAGATTGAAAATATCAAAGGAAAACTCGGCCATTTTTCTCTAGTACAGCGGTAGCAAGACGGGGAGAAGAAGGTGTTAGCATTTTTACGTGCCAGCTAGTACCTAAAAATTGCCCTCTAGGTCAGCTAAAGGTTCACGATCGTTTTAGAGGGGGGGGGGGCGGAATGCGCAAGTTTTCCCGGACTCCTTCAAAACGAGCTGAATATTGTGTGAAGTGACAACGTGGTTACCTGTCCACGGTATCCATTAACGCACATCGGTGGATTAAGAAGATATCTTCGTAATGGAAAGAATTTGAGGTCGCTCATAGAGTTTTTTTGGTAAAAAAGCATGACGTAATAATGTTAATCGTTTGTTTCGGGATTCCCATCGGCGGGATGTTGTTACCCAGATAAAGCCCTAGACTACAGTTTCTTTACATGTGCGAAAACCAGGTATTTAAAATCCTCGCTGATATAGAAGTCAATTCCTGGTGAGTGTTAAATTTTTTTTGCTAGTTATGGTTGTAGTGTATAACCACGTTTATAAACTTTTGAAAATGCCCATAGAGTTGTTAACGATATTAAATTTTACGAGAGGATTAATTTTGCATTTAAGATTTAGCATAAAAGGTCGTAGAAATAACATTGTTCTAATAATCGTATATCAGATTCTTTTTTGTTTAGTGTTGAAATTTAAAAGAAAGGAAAGCCTTGCTCTTTCGAAGTAACTCAAAGTTACTTTATAAAACATGTGAGATAATCATGTGCTTGATGATTAGTAGATTAACAGTGTTACTCCTGAACCACGTCAATTAAAAAAGTTTTAACTTATATAATTCATATGCTATTTAAATTTTTGTAACAAATACTACGTGCGAGTTTTTTTGAAGCTCATGTGAACCAATTTAACAGATCTGTCAATTGGGGTTATTAAAATTTTGTTTTTGAAAATAGTACCAAATGCTAAAATCTCTATGTCAAAAGAAAATTTATGAATTTGTAAAGTTCAATTTTACTTTTGGATTCTATGCCTGTGATTTTATTTGTATATGTTGGAAAGAAAGAAAGGAATTACTTCAAATTATATTTTTGGTTCAAAACTCCAAGTCTTTTATTTATGAGTAGTTAAATTTAATGGCATCACAATTTGAAAAAATAAATTTTGAGTAATGAAACTAGAAGAATACTGAAGCAGAATAAGGGTATAGAAGTGCTTTATGTGACTTCTCTTTGATATCCATTTTTAGGGAGGTAGTTTCACGATGATTAATTTATAAGTATTGTTGTACCCTTTTTGTTGCAAGACACAAACTGTGTCTTTTAATTGAAATTTAATGTGTGACATTTTCTTTCAGGACCATCGTAGCAGTAGTTGAAGTAGATACATTCGAGAGGTTTCCAGAGGTGTTGTTTTGTATAACTGGTATGTTTTTTGATAATTATTATAGCCTGTGGGTTTCTACATCTTCTCTTAGGATACTTTTGTTTTTTATTGTCCATATAGATGTGATGGCGCTCAATTCCCCATTTTTCATTCCTTTTTGTAGTCAAGTTTACTTTGCATCCACGACCCAATCTCATTGCTCAACCTTGGGGCAATTTCCAGACTAAGCCGCAAATACCGCGAAGTCTATTGAGAGTGATAACTTCAGGAATAAATTTTTGTCGGATAGTAAAGATAAAAATCGCTTCAATGACGCCAAACGTCAAAATAGTTGCATTGGTGTGCCCGACTCACCTCACAACAAAATTTGTTTCAGTCTTTGAACACAGTAGTTGCTTTTCTTTGTTAAATGTAGCACGACCTTGTGCTAATCTTTGTTTTATATCTTTTGCGCTTTTCCCATCTTGCGTTATTTGGCTTCCTAGGTAGCAGAAGTCCTTAACCTCTTGTAAATTCTAGTTACCTATTTGTATTCTTGCTTTTGATTCATTTTCCCTCTTCTGCATACTAGCACTTTAGTTTTATTTTGTTAATTTATATAACGTATTTCTCTGTTAGAACTGTTTCCATTTCATTAGGAGCAGCTTCTAACTCTTCTTTGCTAGATGCTATTACCGCTATATCATCATCAAATATAAGCATATCAATCTTTTGTGCTTGCAAAGCAATTTCAAATGTCTTCCTGCATTTGACAGTATTCATTGCCTCTTCAATGTACAAGTTAAAAATTAATGGAGATATGGCACATCCCCATCTCACCCTTTTCCTAATATATACTTCTCTACGTTCCTGCTCTATTTCTATTACCGCTATTTGCTCTTTGTGTAAGGTATGTACTATCCGTTTATTCCTAAAAGTCATTCCAATCTTTTTGAGTATTTCAAACATTTTTTTCCATTATACACTGCCGAATTCTTTTTCCAGATCTACAAACCCCATATACACAATTTCCCTTTTTTTTTATTGTTTTCCCAATTATCACCCTCAGAGCTAAAATAGTCTCCCGTGTTCCCTCTTTCGCCTAAACCCAAATTGATCTTTACCCAGTATTTCTTAAGCTCTTTTTTCCATTCGTCTTTGTACAATTCTAGTTAATACTTTTAACACGTGTGCTGTCAAACTTATTGTTCGAAAATTTTCACATCTCTCTGCACTTCTCTTTTTTGGTATAGTTACTATAATGTTACGTCTGAAATCTTTGAGTATCTCGCATTTTCTATACATATTGCTTACAAGTTGGAAGAGGCGTTATGATACCGTTTGTCTAGCAGCTTTTAGAGTTTCTGCTTGCACCTTATCTGTACCCGGCGCTTTACTATTTTTCAGACCCTTTAATGTTAATCCGAACTCATCTCTACTTACGAGAATACGATATCAAAAGTCATTTTTTTCAGTGTCTGATTGCTCTTCTAATGCTGTTAGTTCTTCTCCTGCATATAAATTCCCTATATATTCTCGCTATCTACCCACTTCCTCTACATTTTCTATAATGATATTTCCTCCTGCGACTCTTATATTTTTGGTATATGGTTTTATATTCCTAAAATTTATTCTAATTTTTTTTTATGATTCGCCTGTCTTTCATATTTTCATCTTAGTTTGTACTTCTTTGCACTTTTCATCAATCCATTGTTCTTTAGCTTTCCTGCATTTGCAAATAATTTCCCATTTTATGGCTTTGTATATATGTTTTCCTGTTTCATCTGATTTATTTTTGAATTTTTGTCTTTCTTCCATTAAATTAAGGATATCTTTTGTTAGCCATGATTCCTTATTTTCTTTTTGTGTATACCCCAGAATATCTCTGGCCACCATATCTAGGCTGGATTTAATGTTATTCCATTCTGTTTCTACTTCCTTAGTATCAGATATTTTCCCGATATCTTTCAGCAATTTATTTGACTTTTTCAAATTTTTCGTGGATATCTTTATCTTTTAGTTTCTCAAAGTCAAAGTGCCTTTTCCATTCTTTTTTTTTCAAATTTTTAAATTTAAGAGCGGCCTTCATAATTGCGATGTCGTGGTCAGCGTTTATTTCTGCTTCTAGATAGCTTCTACATTCTTTTAATCGATTCCTAAACCGTTGTCTAACAAGAATGTAATGTATTTGATATCTTCATATATCTCCTGGCATCTTCCAGGTACATCGATTTCTAGCGTGGTGTTGAAATAATGTTTTTGTGATGATTAAATTGTTCTTGTCGCAAAATACTACCAGAATATTTCCCCTTTAGTTCCTTGTGCCTAAACAAAATAAACCTATTACCGCTCCTTCCCTTCCCTCACCTACCACTGCATTAAAATACCCCGGAATTATTAAATTTTCATGTCTTTTTACGTATCTTAATATGTCTTCGATATCTGTGTAAATCGCTTCTACTTTTTCGTCACTGTTGCTAGAGGTGGGCATGTATACTTGTATTATTACTGTATTTACCGGTTTAGCTTCTAATCTAACCATAAATACTTTTGGGTTGTTTTGTAAGTAATTTTCTTCAGTGTCCGATCTATTTTTGGCATAGCTATCCCCACACACGAATTTCCGTCCTCTGCTTCTGTATGAATTACCCTGAAGTATCCACTTCAAAAATCGTCCGCCTCTGGCCACCAAACCCTACTATGTCTCTAACCTACCCATTTCAATTTTCAAGTTCTCTAGCTTATCAACCGGCTTCATACTTCTAACATTTTGCGCTCCGACTAGCAAAATGTTCCCGACTCTTATTCTGAACTTTCCGATTGTATCCTCCGGAGTAGTGCCCTTCCGAAGATCCGAATGGGGGACTATTTTAACTTCGAAATCTTTTACCCCAGAGAATGACATAATGTTTATTACAAGTTAAGTACACTGTGTACTTGGGAGGTGATATAGTGGTTTCCCGTTGCCTTTCACTTTGCACTAGTGTCCCTCAGAATGCCATACTGACCCCTATGGTCTGTACCACTCTAAATACCGAAGCAGAGTGGTTCTTAAAACACACTGTGATGTAACCACTTGTAATTAAACAGCTCCTGCAATTATATAATTTTTTAGAAATTAAAATTTTTCTTACGTTTGGTGTCCCCAAATTTATTATTTGTGATAACGGATCGCAGCTTATTAGTCACTCTTTTAAAAAATTATGCTCAGTTTATGAAGTACAAAAATTTGGTTTAACACTGTTCTGTTGAGCGCATGAATGGAGCTATTGGTACTGCTATACGATCGTACATAAATAATCACGATACTTGGGATGTAGAATTAGCGAAAATTTAGTATGCCATTAATTCATCAAAACACAAAGCTACTGGATACACCCCAAATTTTTTAGTTTATAGAAGAAGTGTACCCGTCACTGGAAAATTTTATGGATGTGGTTTTGAACTACTTGATGATATTGAAATCATCCCTGGTCGAAGACCTTTGTATGTGTCAAACCATAGTGGTTTAAAATTTTTAAAGAAGTTTGTGCTAATTTATATTTAGCATATGAGCGATCTAGTCGTTCTTACAATCTTAGGAGAAGAGAAATTTCTCTTCAAGATGGTGATAGAGTATAGAGGGTCAACAAAGTCCTCCCTCAATCTGCTGACAAGTTTATGGTTAAGCTAGCACCTAAATTTGTATTTAGTATTGTTCGAAAGAAAATTGGTAACCTTGCGTATGAATTAGAAAATGAAGATGGTTCAAAAGCTGGTCGTTGGCATGTTAAAGATTTGAAGCCCTTCCACGCGATACACCCATCCTTAGATTAAAACGAGTTATGTTTCGTTTTTGATTTGTATAAAATCTTCTGATTTATAAATAGAAAAGTTGTGTATACTGTCGTCATATATTATGTTTTTATTGTAAGAAGTCTATACGAGCGAACTCAAAAAATTGTTTCGTGTGTTTAGATTTGAACAAAGTTTTTTTGTTCTTCAAAAATATTTAACACTCCCCGTGTACTTTTGGCATTCACCCAAAAAGTATCCTTTTGATTTATTGTAGCACTAACTACATAATCAATTGTTTATGGTAATTGTTACTCACCCTGCAGAGTAATAATACTGCAATTTTGTTTAGAATTATTCTATTATTTCAAAATATTTTGTAGTATCTCTAATTGTCACTCCTATAAGCTGTACAAATGTAATTATAATGTATAACGGTACAACTAAAATTAGTACGGATAGTTATAAGTCTGTGAGACTTAAATTATATTTTTTTGTTGGCAAGTCTCCTTTGATTTGTTTTGCAGCAAATAAAAAAAAAATAAAGTGTTTAACATATGAAGGTATATTTACAAAATTTTGTTGTTTATATGGAAAGTGTTCTCACTGTTTAAAAGTGGTTCAAGAATCTCACCTTTCTTTTTTGTAAATAAAAGCTAATAGAATTAATAGTAATTCTTTATGTTGTTTTGGTGTTAGAATAAGATAATGGTATGGGATTATGCAAAATTTTAAATGCAGAACTTTTTATTATGATATTACTCGATTTTGAAAAGATTTGTGATTTCTCTATTTTGACTCCATTTTTGCCCCATAGGGGCAATTTCACCCTCACATGACCATATGACCACATGACCACATGACCATATGACCATATGACCACATGACCACATAACCATATGACCTAATTGCTTTTTAATGAGTTTTCTCATTAAACACCCATTAGCACTAATTGCCTTTTAATGAGTTTTTCCATTAAAAACCAAGTGTGGACCTAGGTTAGATAAAAGGAAAAATTAATAGGTTAGGTCAGCGCCGCGGCGCTGACCTAACCTATTAATTTTTCATCAACCTATTAAGATTATTTCTATCTTTTTGACATGGATGTAACCCAAGATTTTGCGGGTATATTTAGCAAGATGGAGATGTGTAATTATTTAATTACAAACCATAACTTTTGCTATAAGGGCGAATACGAAGAAAAGTGTAATATTATAGTTGACAACGATAAAACTGTAGGAATTGATTGTTTAACATGGCTAACAACCAATGCAAGAATTAAGATATACAACAAATTTGTGTGTCAGATAACAAGTCCTGGTGTTAATAAACAACTTGGCAATCATATACTAGATTTTTTACGTTGTCCAGATGTACGTTTAAGGGAAACATTTGCGTCTACTTTGGCTAAAGAACATGGTATTACGCGATTGGAAGCGACAATATACAATTGTGCAATTGGAAGCTATGTCAGTGCGGAACGGGTGTATAATCCCTTAAAAGACTGTTTAACGTTATTGGAAGATAGTAAGTTATACTTCCTAAAGGCGTCAATGTACTCGGTACCACTTGCCAAAATGTGGAGTAAGCTATCGGACAAGCTACAAAATAGCTGCTGTTTTAGTGTATAATAACCTGCTACAGTACGTGTATTGGGGTAATGGTAATACAAAGAAATTGACGGGCTTGCAAATTAAGTTGTCCGAAAAACCAAAGAAAGGGAAACATTGATAAAGTATGTGCTTTCGGCTTTTAGTTTTAACTATTTACCCGTAAATTATTTGGAGATAGTAGAGGAGGAAGACAGCCAAGATAAAATAAAAATCTTACACAAGTGCTACATTAAGGTAGGTAGTACATATTTTACACAATCTGCAACACCATATTCTACAATTCCAAAAGAAATAGTCATTTCGGAATTGGGATTGATAAATACACCTAACATTCGCCCAGAGGTTGTACGACAACGCGCAAATATTGGTAGTAAACTATATCCGTTTACGCTAAAGGAAATTGTCCCATTATGCATGCCATACGCTGTAAGTGGAAGGAAAAGACAACTGGAATTAGAGGAAATGGATGCAAAAAGGCGAAAATTGGACTACATGGAAAACACTGCGACAATACGCGAACAATACAAAGATGTGTTAGACAAAGAACATCTTATTAGAGAAAATGAGGAAGAATTAAAAGATTATTTTATGTGTCGATGGACTGACTTAGATACATCCGGGTTGTACAAGCTGTATGCATTTGCGGTTAGTAAGAAAGACTCTTTTAGTTATGTAGGCGTTCTTGCAGAAAAGGATGGTACTAAATCCGTATACTTTTTAAAAGGTTATTCTAAAAACGTATTTATCAAAATGGCAGATAACAAAGACGAACTAAGGAATGCGGGTCTCGTAACCTTGGCGTACACCACACGCAAAGGGGTTCCGCTAAACATGGTATATTTACCTTGTAACAATTTTATTTCTGGGTTGATAAATCCCTTCATTAAATGTACGAAAATAATATTACATTAAAACAGCATCTTAGTTCGTTAGTCTATGTGTTTTGGATGTCGGTGTATTCCACAGTCAGTCGCAGGCGCGTTTAAAGGTGACACCCCCCCTTGGATCATCGGATCGTCCGAGAGCGCGTGATAAGCACTCGGCCATAGGTAGAAGAAGCAGCAGGATGTATGCGAGGACGATGGCCAGTAACCTACGTATCAATTTGAATAAGTGAGCACATTTTCGGAATAGCGGTTGGTAAAGTATATACGATATTATCTTATTTAATTTGGAAAATTTGTTTAGCGCAACGAGGACCTAAGCGACAAGAATGTAGGCGACAAAATTTAGGCGATAAAAATTTAATCTACAATCTACAATGCAGTCAGAACTTTGAATACTAGAATTGACGTTAGGAAAACCACTTCATTTTACAATGTGTATTTAGAAGATGGAAAGCTGATCTAATTAATAGAAGATCGTTTGTTGCTCCGAGCGAAGATACTACTTTGATAGAATGTAAGCTGTAAATTCCGCATGGTGATACACTTCCTAATCCAGTCTAGGAATGCAGTTTTGTTTGGTTCGTAGTAGCTTTAAGAAATTCTTTTGTGTTTCACTCTAGAAACACGCTATTTTGTTTCGATACGTAGAAGTACGACTTTGTTATTCACTTCATCTATTGCTAAGCTGGATTTCCCAGTATCAAACTTAAAATTCACTCAGTTGATTTTGTAAGAAACAACACGTTGCTTCAGTATAAAATAACAGGTGTACCTACGTCACTGGTTTGTTTGAAATATGTTGTTGACACATGGATCCGTGATAGCAGCTGCTTAGCACTGCGCTATTACCACCTTTGAAAACAAGAATAATTTTGTGAACTTTTCATTTTAAACTGAACTTAGTACATTTAACTTAAAGAGAAAATTTGTATTTTAATTCTTATAATGTAAATGACCTAAACAGATCTGAGTGGGTTAGAGAATTTTTGTGTAACAAGTTACACCTTGTAATATATTTGATCATGAATAAGGTTGATAAACCTTACTTTAAACTAACAAAGTAATTCAAGTTTTTATTTAATTCTGTTGCATTGAATTTTATTTAAAGAAAAAAGATTCTTTTTAGTAAATTATTAATCCAAGCTTAAGGTTTTTTATTTTTTGATCAAGTGTGATCAAACCTAACCACCGAAAAATTAATATCTTTAAGAGTTGAACTTTGATGCCACCCTTATATAGAAAATATTTTTTTATATATTTCTTTAGGTATATTTGCGGGACACAAACAGTGCTTCCATTCTATGTTGATTTAATTATTTTACTTTCTTACAGGAACAGCGTCTTATTCTGTTAAGACAGTTTTTTTTGTCAGCGAAGGCGATCTTTTTTTCTTTGGGTCTCCACGTCCGCCCTTAGAAATATGCCATGCCATTCGTGAATCAATCCGGACTTGGTGCCGCCTATTTGTTTTAGTTTGAGTATGATCCCCCAACAGATTTCGACTTACCCCCCATTTCTCATAGCTCTGCCCCAGGAATAGACCCCTAGTTACGTCGGAAGACTTCGTTTTGCTGACCCCCAACTTCTAGAGTCAGATATAGGTATTAAGAAGATAACGCTAGTTAAGCCCAATTAAGGAAAAATGCAACAACCTAGTAAAGAACCTTTCGGATCATTTAAAACCGAGAGTCTTACAACCTATAACAACCATATATTCCCAAAAGTGGTGGATATGCAACTACACAACAGTGTGTGGCAGAAAAAGGATTTCCTCCAATACCTACAAGAAGAAGTCGATCAAGCTAACAAGATACGTATGCAGGATATAGTGGGAAAGCTGCGATTAAAAGATTGTCACAAGCTGCAAGAATTACACGAAGGAATGGATCTGGTTGTCGGCGGAATCAAAGACTTTAAATATAGAGGCAAACTTCGGTACATTTTACAATTCGAAAACCTAGACGGTCTTTATGTATCAAACTATTGGTTAGAAAAGGAGATAGAAGACTTGGGTGTCGATTTGAATTTTAAGCTGCGAATAAAATTAGATAAAATTAAAACGACTGCAAACAAACATAAAGAAAGGACTGTCTTCTGTGTATAACTTTGTATTAAAATTAAGTTTAAATGACTCCATGCTTGGCATTAAATATTTTTAAATTTGTTATGTATAATGTCAGAATAAACATTTTATAATAGTGTATAACATTGTTCTTTATTTATAAAAGGCTGTGACGTTACCCCGAAATAGCACTCGCACAGAGTGGGGTGCGTATGGGCAGCGAGCATGGGCAGGGGTGCGTACGCGCAGGGGTGCGCATGGGCAGGGGTGTGCATGCGCAGGGGTGTTCATGGGTTGGGGTGTGTCTGGGCGTATACGAGGGAAGCGGATGTTAACAGTCACCAAGCATCCAATTCTTTATTTGGATGGCATCGAGTACTTGCCTGCGTATGTACCCGGGGTAAAAGAATACGATTTGCATACGTAGTTTATTAATAAAATTAGTTTCTCGAGGGAAGATGACAAAAGGTACATCATTCCTAATAGTACAACAATCTACGCATGGGGGTGTAAAGATATAAGATAGTTGTTTATATTTGTATGGATTTTGTAAATCTATTGTATATATTAGTTTTAAGATTCCATAATTTTAAGTTTTCTCCACCTTCCAAATCCTTCCGGCTTCCTGGTTGACAGAGTATACGTGTTATCTCCACGTGGTATTCGCGGGACACGGCGGTTTTAGATTTCTCGGGAGATGGTTGGCTAAGGCATATGTCTTGGGTAGCGAAAAAGGTTTTAAAAATGGTGTTAAATAAAGATGAGCAAAAATTAGTGATTTGGGTCTTTAAAACGCATAACTTTGTATGGGGTGGTCCTATTTAAAATCTATTTACAGATTTGGGGTCCCTAGAAAAATTTAATATTAGTTGATACCTAGCAAAATATACTACCCTACGTATAATAAATACAATATAACACTTGTCAACAAAAAAGTTGTAGGGAAAATTAAAGACGTATTTAATGGGGGTCCAGTATTAGAATTTGTTGGTAGTAATGTTAAGTCCTACTGTATTGTAGGCGAGAAAGATACGATTAAAAAGATTAAAGGGGTCTCACGAATTGTAGTTAAGTAAAACCGAGGGTCTTACAACCTATAACGAGCATATACCTCCAAAAGGGGTGGGCATGCAACTACGCTGCAGTGCGCGGGAGAATAAGAATTCTCTCCAATAAGAAATTAAAGTTTCCATGTACCTAGCACCAGTCATTGGGTAACGGTAGAAATGTGGAACCTATAAAGACGATTATTAATTATGGTTTAGAAAATAGTAGTTTTCGTGGACTAAATAAAATAGCTTAGACTGGTTAATGTATATGGTTACATACTCTCGTACATATCCACAAACATCTGCTTACGTCCACAATAGCGATGCCGGTAGTTTTTGTTTAACAAATAGTAGGAAAGATACGTCAGGTGTTAGTGCGTGGAAGTCCATAGGATCGTTGGAATCAAAAAGAACGGTGCGGCGGGTTGTATGGTGGTCTCCGTTAGAATAATCGAAAGTGGTTAATCAATTGTATTAGATGTTTAAATAAGCGAAAGTGTAAAGGCCTACATAAACAAAAATTTAATTATCCGACAAAAGTGCGCGATGTGCTACACTTATAAAGAAAGTATGGAATGGTGCTTTTAGCGGCCCTACCCGTAAAAAGGGCGACTGACTTTTCAAGCAACTACAAGAATAGCAGTAGCGCAGAGAAGGGGTATGCATGTATTACAGTACAGTTGCTGCAAAATATGTTAGTTTACGCGTAGCTCGGATGTGTAATTGATCACGACTTAAAGATCCCCCGGAGGTTTAAAAATTCTCGGCCCATTGTCGTTTGAAAAATGTTTGTAAATTATCAGAACAGGAGCGGGTCGAAGTTTAAGTTAGATGGATGATTGACTGAGTTTTTTCTACCTTTTACGAGGGAATTGGAAGTTGACAGACATCGAGCATCTAATTCTCTATTTGGACGATATCAAGTACTTACCGGTTCTAGAAATCATTACGTGCGGTCGACCGCTATGCGAAAGTGTAAAAGCCTACAGAAGCAAAATTTAATCATCAGACGAAAAAGTGCGCGATGTGCTATAGAAAGTATAAAAAAAATGGTGCTTTGCATCGCTCCTAACAGTAAAAAGGAGAGTGACTTTTTCTAGCAATTACAAGAATAGCAGTAGCGTGGCGAAGAGGTATGCATGTATTATACAGCGCATTGTTGCTATAAAATATGTTAGTTTACGAGAAGCTCGAACGTGCACAAATTAAATTTTAAACTATAATTAACCATGGTCGTAAAAATGGGAAATTAATGGTTAATTTTAATACTGCTAAGCATATACTTTCGCTCGGTGATTCATTTAGAAAATATTCAAGCCCACCATTTCCTAAAGTATGACGTAGAAGTTATTTAAAATTAAATTGCTTTATTAGTAAGTATCCTGTAGACAACAAGTTGGTATTTCCTTAGTAATGGTTTAAAGTGTTTTTATTAAGTTTTTGGTTATAGTAGCACTGCATCTTCTACAGCACGACTTGCAGACAATTTGTGTGCGTGTTATATCACCCTTTTGGATTTTTAATATGCACGCGATCCGTATAACATGGAAGACGTTTCCGATGTTTCTACTAACGGCATTCGCACCATCGACGATGCGACCCAGGTGCATGCATTGGCGCTAAATGTATTGGACGAGCAGCAAAGATTATGACCTCATTTAGTCCCCCGCTGAATCCTCAACTTCGTTCGGGTGTCTTCGGAAACCTTCGGTTTGCATTCTATAGGGTACATAAAGCCGGTGCGCGAGAGTAAACTCTGTAGTTATAAGTTAGTTCGCTTACAAGTCAAGTCTTATAGTGCGGATTTTGTTTTGTACTAAAATGGTACCTGCAAACGTTTTTAAGTGCAACTCTTGCGGTGCTTCCTATACCTGGAAAAATGCTCTCAAACGGCACCAGAACAAATGTCGTGGTGTAACATCGTCTACGGTTAAGCTTATACATCCGCCCACAGCAAAGTACTTAAACTGTGGGTCTTGCGGTTTCGCTTTTACGAGAATGGACAACTTACTGCGACACAAGGAAAAACAGCACGGTATGTCATTAAGCCGTAAACGTTCAGCCCCGCTAGCTGTTAAAGAGTCTTGTACGAAACAATCACGAATTATGTGTAAGGTATGCGATTTCGAAATGGAAAAGACTACCTATGCCGCACACTTGAGAAGCAACAGACATAAAAATGCATCAGTTACCGCTACTAACGACGATGGTGTAGAAATGGTTAGTACAGCGTTTAACAACCGTATGGCTAGCTATCGCATAAAGAACGCCAGTGTCGACGATGGAGTGCCCGAGTTTCTTTGGAAGCAGAAAGAGCGATTTATTCGATTAATAAATGAAAAAAGAATACAACAAACAGCAGTAAAAGTCTATTGCGAACTCTACGGCGTTTACACCAAAATGGGGGAAGAGACTACCGATGTGAAATCCTTTAACACAAAAAATGTGGTTATAACGTCTTCTAGTAATCTGGAAAATATGTACGAGGTCTTAAGCGAAACCATAAGAACAAAATCAGAGGAATTTGAAACATGCGGGTCCGGTTGGTCTTTGGAAAAGGTGCTCTATTTAGAAATAAATATTAATAAGTATAAGCCGATATGAGAACTTCTAGGTTAAGAATAAAAAATTGTAAATATGTATTTAGAAATGTGGTTTACAAAATTTAAACTGTATTAGTAAAAATTGTCTGTAATAAAAAGTTTTAAGAATGGGCTTTAGATTTTCTTTTAGATATGAGCCGCAGGAAATTTATAATTTAGAGGGTTTGTGTAAAATAGTAAGGGGTGGTCCTGTTTTAAATCTGTTTACAGATTCGGATTCTACATAAAATTCTAGACTAACAAGATGTATTGCATGTGTAAAAAATTTATAAGAACGCTCAAAAGTCGCAACAGGTAAGAAATCTTAAAATGAGGGTAGCTCTCTGGGGGATGGAGCTATCTAAAAGATTTAAAGAGATTTGGGTAGCTGAGAAAAATCTGATATTAATTGATACCAAACAAGGTAGGTTTATCTCATGGGTGGAAATGTGGAGAAAGATTTATCTCGCAGAAGGTATATGTGTAACTTTGCAGGGTGTGGTCCTATTTCAAATCTGTTTACAGATTTGAATTCTGCGTAAAATTCTAAGCTAATATAATGTATTGCATGACTAAAAAAATTTATGCGGACGGTCAGAAATCGCAACAGGTAAGAAATCTTAAAATGAGGGTAGCTCTCTGGGGGATGGAGCTATCTAAAAGATTTAAAGAGATTTGGGTAGCTGAGAAAAATCTGATATTAATTGATACCAAACAAGGTAGGTTTATCTCGTGGGTGGAAATGTGGAGAAAGATTTATCTCGCAGAGGGTATATGTGTAACTTTGCAGGGCGTGGTCCGATTTCAAATCTGTTTACAGATTCGAATTTTACATAAAATTTTAGACTAATTTAATGGATCGCATGTATAAAAAAATTTATAAGAACGCTCAAAAGTCGCCACAGGTAAGAAATCTTAAAATGAGGGTAGCTTCCTGAGGGATGATGCAATATAAAAAATTCTTAGAGATTCGGGTAGCTGACAAAATTCTAATATTAATTGATACCAAACAAGATAGGTTTATCTCGTGGGTGGAAATGTGGAGAAAGATTTATCTCGCGGGTGGAAAGAATGCGGGTGTGATGTAATCAAAATGGTTGTGGGGGTGTCCGAGCAAGGAGGAGAGCAAGGAGGAGCCATGCGGAGATTCCTAAAAAATAAGACTTTATAGTGGGTTTTTACATGTAAATTTGGTCCAGATGTGGGTGCAAATGTGGATGCTGGTGCAAATGTGGGTCTGATTCGTCACTAAATACTCTACTATTGCTATAGGAACTCATTTCCCCAACACTGTAGATAACCGTTGCATCCTTATTTGGTACGGGATTCCCACCGCTCTTTGGGCACTTTTAGATTCAAAAACTTAATGCTTCAAATACCCTTAACAATTTTTTGATAAAAGAGTTGAGCTGGAGCAGTGCCATACGGTGCAATTCCTTATTACTTAAATTAAATTAACGTTACCTGTCTTATTAGTTAAGTTGTATTGCTGTTAAAACACACTTTGTTACTTGAAATTCGCCCAGTACTACTACTAATCAATTTAATTTATATTACAAGCTATACCTAAAAAACTTAAGCTATTGTAAAATTCCTCATATCATGGGCAAACAAAAATCTGCTTTTAAAATATTTATCTACATGTAACTAACACAGACAATATGTATGTTTTGTTAATTCAACTAAAATCATATTCTATGCTCACACATACGCTGTATTAACAACCATCACTAATTATTCTATTTTGGGTTAATTTCACCGTATACTAATAGGTCTGATTTGTGAAAACAATCCCACACAAAGGTACACATAATCAAGAGAAGGAAAGCAAATCAATCAATAACTGATAATTAATAACTCAGTTTTCCGAATGTTATTCCGCGAGGCATTGCTGAAACATCGCATACATGGCAAGTGTATGATCAGAACATTAATACAGAGGAGGAATATACGTCTCTGTACAACTGCTTCTGTAAAATTGGCATGGTAACTTTGGGGTATGAATGTTAAACATTTAGGGAGATTGGTGAGGTGATTTTGCGATGTTTTTGAAATTAATCCTGATGTAATAGGAAAATCAAACTTAGGCTCTAACTTTCCATAAATTTAGTTCAAATTCTTTTACAATAGAACCGTACAATATAGAAATATTTTATAGAACTGTTTGGTATTTTTTAAAATGCGCACCTTACTAGAAACCCGCAAAAATTAAATACTCATTCGTTTTGTCTTCTGGCCAAAGCATCCATGTATTTGTGATAAGAGTTCGGTAATTACAGCTACATATTTTAATGATATACTGTACAAGGTGTCTCTGTTCGTTTTTCACTTTCTATCAGTGTCGACTGGCGTTATTGGCCCCAGTGGATAATACTTGAAAATCACCTATGTACATAATTGTGAATTTATATATAAATAAGTTTCAAGAACTTAATGAAGAGTTTTTAAAAATTTTATTTTACAATATTTGAACTTGTTTTCACAAGCTAAAAGCCTAAATGAATACAGAGATGATTTTCTATTGTTACACTTGCTTATAAAAACATGGATAGGAGGTCGACCGGGTCACTTATGTTAAATTATTAAGTGGAAAGTAAATATGTTCAGTGCAAGTGAAAGTCCTAATGACAAAGTATGATTGTTATTATATTTGAATGTTATGATGATATGCGGATATAATTATATATATATATATATATATATATATATATATAGTAGTGGTTTTAAAGGGTTAAATCTACGTATAAACAAAGTAATTTCAAAACACCCTGTATAAAGGAAACAACCAGAGTTTACGTGCGAAATTTATTCCAGTTAGTTCATTTTTAAGTAACAAAATTTTACAAATAATGATTAAAATTTAGTATATTTGCAAAGGAAATAAATTGTAGAGGCCAATGTCATTAATTTATTAATTTAATTGAGTTTAATTGAACGGTTATTTACGTATAATATGCGTAAAAGCGTGTAAAAATTAATAATACCAAGGTGAAACGCGTTGCTAACAAACAAATATATCGGTTGGGTTGAAATACCATGAAAAGAAGCTCCTAAAAATGTTATTTAAAACGTTCGTTAAAATTGAACATTTGCCGGTTTCTAAATGTCAAGTTCCACTTATTTTTATAGATAACAAACAAGTTTCAAAGAATATCGGGTAAACGGTCGAATGTTTTCGCATTAAACGCTAATGAGCGGTTATTTAAAGCACGTATTTTGGGGTCCACATGGAGTTGTAAAACGCGGACAGGAATATCAATTTCTACCACTCAAACAAGGTTAGAAAGAGACGTAGAATATGCATAAGCAAGGGACGGCGTTAGTTTAGGCGGGATTTGTAAGACGTCAATGGATAGACTGTTGGCCGATATCGTTAGTTGTACATCAGACAAGACACGGGAATATTGAATATTAATTTTCAGAACATATCGTAACGATGCGCTAAATTTCGAGGATTTCAAAAACGGTTGAACCAAAATTTTAAGAACGTGTTATTGTAAATGAAGGACTTCGGGTGAAATGCGGCCAAGAGGTGGCATCGGAAATTGTATAAATACCTTTTCAAAATGGTTGAAAGTCCCTTAGTATTTTGATCGCTTTAGACTACGTACGGAAGTTACCACGAGCTTGTAAGTATAGAAAATTATTTTAAATTAAATAGTACGATGGTAGCCTCATAATTTGTACGCGGATAGTGCCGAGTCTGAGATTTATTGAGGTGCAATTTTTATTTTTTTTAACAAGCTCGTGTAGTGACGTTATGTAACGTGGATTAAATTAAACAATTATGAAAGAAGTATAATTAATTTGGATTTGGAAATTGGATACACCGTGAATGCAGCGCAAGCAACTCAACTTAAATAGGGTTCTTCTACTAATAGCTAGAAGCGGCCTGCAGAGCAGAAAGAAGCAAATATACGGCATCGTCAACGGAGCAGAGATCTTCTAGAAATTCCAGGTAACGCTTTAAAATTGTTGTTGTTATAAACTATGAATATTGGGTCACGTGTGAGAGTGAATTTTGAAGGCATTGTGCATTATTTTGCGTATTAAAAATAATACGTATAACTAACTTTATTATGGTATTTAAATAGAAATCTGAAGGTGTATATAGGGCTTATTAACGTTCCATCAGGAATTTAAATTTTGTAAAGAGTACATGGGTTTGTTTTTTTGTTTTTTGTAAGAGTATGCGAAGTATAAGGGCATACATTATTCATAATTAACTGGGTTATCATGAGCTCATCATACTCCAGAGTTTACGTAGACTTAAAATAAATTATAAAGAAAGAATGAGAAATAAGATATTATTCAGGGCCCATTTACTCCGGGTACATTCTATGTGTTTGATAATTTAAACTAAAATACAGGACATTACAAAATAGAATTTATGGAGGTGCAACTTGATCACTAAAATGTGGATAATATTGAATTTTATTTGTAAATATTGATAAATAAAGGATTGTATGATTGTTGTATTTTGTGGTTTTATTGAGAGTGTGCGTGAACGATGCAAAGCATAATAGTGAATCTAGGTATCCAAGAGGAGGCGCAACTGAGCTAGCCGGAAGCAGTTGAAGAATGCTATTCAACCGAGAAAAAGAGGAATCTGGGTAAGAAACTATTTTTTTAAATTTTTGGTGAAATTTTTGATTTTGTATAAATTAATTTTCGAAACTACTGAGATCCGGAGCGTTCCACGGCAATATATATAATGCTGTGATAAGGAGTTGTTTTGCAATAGGAATCGGAAAACTGCATTTATTTAGCAGAAAATTAAGTAATTCGTATATTATGTAAATAGTAAGCATTTTACACCCTGTATATAGACCGTTATTAATTTTAAGTAATGAAAGTGAGCATATCATTTAACAAAAGTACGCGTATTCAGAAGAAGTGATAGTACATGTAATTAAACACGCGTTGAGAAGTGTTCTAATTAGTTATAAAACAAATACGAAGATAAAAGATAAAACTTAACAAAGCTTTATGCAAGTACGCGGAAACAATAAACATTTTTGATAAGGAAGTGTTATAATTAGTTATAAAACAAATACGAACATAAAAGATGAAACTTAACAAAGCTTTATGCAAGTACGCGGAAACAATAAACATTTTTGATAAGAAAACTCAATTTTCAAACACCCATAAAAATAAATAAACGAAAGTGGAATTAAAGTTACATCATTTATTTTGTTCAATTATCCAAGAAGGCGATATCTACACAAAACAACGTATAGCCAAGATAACGATGTATCAATAGCAAACAGCATTACATGGAAAACCGATGAAATTACATCAGAAACAACTTTAAAATGCAGGGCCTGATTGGTGGAGATATCTGCAAGACTTGTTGAAAACCCAGACCACATGTAAGTGGGAACAGCCTATATTAACACAGAGCAATGATAAGACAAGGCAGTTTAAAACTCAGGCAAGGCGAAGCTGCGTCACTGCTAATCAGAAAACCACGCGTAATTTAATATCAAGTGTATGTTACAAGTGACAATAAATGCAACGATTATGAAGACTTCTTTTCCCGTTTAACGGCTTTTAATTGGTGGTACATTTTTGAATACTTTGAATTTGTGATATAATAATTCGAATGTTGATGAAAATAATTCTAATTGGTGATACATTTTTGAATACTTCGAATCTGGGATATAATAATTTAAATGTGTTAATGATAATAATTCAAATTGGTGGTGTATTTCTGAATAATTCAAGTATGCGTCGATAAGAACAATTCAAATCTGGGTCAATATAATATTACAATTCAAATCAGCGTCGACAATTATATTTTGGTACAATTCTGGTACAATTTGGAGTTGCGAGAATCAATGCAAATAAAATAAAGAAGCACGAAGTAATTTATGGAAAACGAGGGGTTCAACTAAGCAGAGCAGTGATAAACGAAGGAGGACAACAAAAGGGTATTGATCCACAACCCGAACAACCTGTGGCAGGTCAGATCTAATTAGTTTCAAGATATTTTTTTATTTAAATTTAAATACTGAATTTATTCAATTTATATAAACTTGTGATAAAGTCAACAACAAACATTGCATACGTTAAACTTACGTAATATAGTATAAAGGGGTCTAGAACGTTCCAGCTTTCTTTGGTAAAATAGGTAGTTTTTGGTGACTTTCGATTGAATTCAAAGCATATAAATTTTGGGGTAAATGATACATATGATATTGATTGATTAAAGGGCGTATTTAAATATTTTTCAAAAATTATAAATAATATTTCTTTTCATTATATGAAATTAATTGACTTCGCTTTATCAATTCCAACAAATAGGTAATCATAAAGGGGTGGAGAAGAGAAAAATTGATCATCGTAACGTTGTGCATTCTGTGTAGATTAAATAGGGCTAGCCGTGGCATAAGAATAAAATTAGTAAGATTAAATTTGATTTGAGGACATAGAGCGGTGGAGTTATAGAAAACGTCATTACACCGAGTACGGCGTTATCATATCAATATATATATATATATATAAATATACATATATATATATATATATATATATATATATATATATATATATATATATATTAGTTATAAAACAAATACGAAGATAAAAGATGAAACTTAACAAAGCTTTATGCAAATAAAATAAAGAAACAGTTGCTTGCTCAGTTATGTGGGACAAACTAATCAATAGAATGACACAACATCGCAGTGACGCAAAACTTGGTAAAAACAATTGCGTCTTAGCTAGACATATGTATGCCACCAAACACAATCCGGAGTATAACCAAGTTAAATTCATGGAAACTGAAGCCAGTTATAAAAAGCGCTTGTTCTTGGAATCCTTCCACATACTCAAAGACACCCGCTCTATAAATAACAAACAAGATATGGAAAATTTTTTATTTTATAGACTTATGATTATGGCAAAAATGTGTTGCCAAAACGTTAAGAAATAGAACAAAATATTTTAAATTACTATTTATTTTGACCAAAATCATTCCAAGAAATTTATAACATTTTATCTAAATTATATATATATATATATATATATATATATATATATATATATATTAAAGTGTCAGTAAGAAAAAGGGTATAAAGGTTATTTATATGAAGGTAGTGTATGCCAAATAAAGCCAAATATCAGATCCCGTAACTGAAAATTTTATGTTTGCCGTACTTTACAAATGTTAAAGTATTTGGAGTATAATAGTCAAAGTATAAGTGCCAAGACGTAAAAATCAAACCCATGCCTTAGAACATTTACACAAATTTGATTTTAATAATGTAGAAATTTTAGGTACTGAAATGAAAGATAATAAAAGAGGATTTTTAGAAACTATACAAATCCAAAGAAATTCACAAGCAATAAATTCAAAAAACGATCAAGACAATTTCACACATTTCTACCAAAATTTAATAGCCTAATTGCACTTTGTTATAAATATCCTATTGCACATATTTCATATAAATACCACCACTATTAAACAAGTTTACTTATCACCACACATTACAATTTATATTATTTAACAGTTTATACTAAATAATTAATGTTACTACATTCGTATACTTTAAGTGTTCTTCGTTCTTGTATTTTTAAATGTAAAACATCATTTTATTTTTATGAAGTGACAATTTTTAGCAAATTTTATATCTGTGACAAATGTTTAAATGTTTTACTTTAGCTTAGATACACAATCTACAATTCAGTTTTAGGTATGTAATTATTAAAAATATTTTTCATATTCTATAGGTAATGTTTTGTAGAACATAATTGATAATGGTCCTGATGACCGAAACGCGTCTTAAAAACAAAAATAATAAACGCAATTACAAATTGTTATAGTTATTCTACCTACTTTTTGAAATAACTATAGGTATACATTGACCAACGTCCAAGAAATTACAATGTTATATATATATATATATATATATATATATATTATATATATATATATATATATGTATATCTGTGATTAATCTCTGGATTATCTTGAAAGGAAGCCCTAAAAACCGTGGCCCAATGTTGGGTGACATAATTTCTGTGTGATTACTAAGTAATTCGTGCCCCACCATTTGGGCGTCATTATTTCTGTGCTTATTCTCGCTAACCTAGTCAATTACTTCGTGCCCTACCGTTGGGAGCTATTATTTCTGTGATTTAATCTGGATGAATTTGTGCCCCACAAGTTCTACTAACCTGTCTGGACTCCAAATCAACTGCACCAAATTGCTTCTTACTGCTTTCCCAATCTGATCTACCTCGGCAAGCTCTGTGCACTACCTCCTATGATATAATTACCACAACTACACATTCTTTCAACACCTTTATGTTACACACAACAAAATACAAAAATAAAATAAAATCCTCAGACAAACATATACCCTTTTATTCGTATGACATAAATGATAATTCAAACAATCTCAATATTTACACTTTTATATTTACAATAAAACATTTCACCCTTTTCTTCAATCTAAATTGTTTGTGAGTTATTACACTTCAACATGTTTATTTCAAAGTAGATGGGCCTATCGTAAAACCCTAAAATTAACTTTTCTTGGTCTATGGTGACCTCAGTATACACCTTTTTCCCTGATATGCATAAAATATTGCATGGTCAAATTAATCTAAAGACTCGTTTACTCTTTACATCAAAAATTATTATTCTTGTTTTACCCACTCAAATAATAATAGAAAATTGTCTTTTATATACGGTAATCAAATTAATTTTTAGTTCATAAAATTTTCACCACATAATTCTACTCACATATAGTTTTATAACACAATTCCAGCACCACAGTTCAACAATAAAACAAAATTCGTTACCTGGTGTGTTCTTCGGAAGCACCACCTCCTTAGATGACGTTCACCAAACTCACGTTCTTGGATTTCCCCCAATTTCTCACTCCTACATAGACAGTAACTCCATTTCAACTCGTTCATCCAGTTCCCCTAGTTATTGGTGGATGCTTTCCATACTACCATCCGTCCAAATCCAAATTTTGCCTCCGTCTCTATTTAACGTGCCACCAGCACTCTCGTTCAAGAAATACTTGGTTTGCTTACCTCAGTAGCATCCTGTTTTACTCGTACAATTATTTATAATAATTTATTTTCAGCCCGTTTAACTTGTTAGCATCAACTCGTGCATTTATAGCACTTGAAAAAATATACGGCGGACTGCACGATGTTGCGGTTTTTAATTTTAAATTAAGATGTCTTCTCGATGCTACTTAGTGTACTCGAAGCGAATCAGAAAATTAAGAGATCTCTTCCACCCCTAGCAAGAGCTTTTTTAATCTTCAAACCCCTTCTCTAGTCACGTATTTCCACTATCTTCGCTGAACTATCGCACCCGCCACAAACAATTCTCCAAATTCCTGTACTTAAAACACAACGAACTTTTAAAGCTCAGAATTTCTCGCGTTCCACCATGGCTTTACCACGAAAAACTATCTACCAGTTGCAACCGTCGACGAGTACCCAGAAAATCATTCCGCTCCATTTACTCTAACAACCTCCAAAACACGCCCATAGTGTCCGCGTCTCTATTCTCCTTGCAATCATGCGTTCATAACCACAATTTTCTGTCTCACTCTTGTTTTCCTACTTTCATAGAGCCCCACTATTGCCCTGCTGTCTACGGTTACTGTTCCCTGCTAAATGTGCCCCTTGAAAATCGATACCGTCGACAAACATCTTGCATCTTTGTTTCACCCATCTATTTTTTAAAATATACTCGTCTGTCACGCGCTTGAAAACTGCTTGTCTTTTTATCAGCTAATGTATTCATTATCTTTCTTAGTTGCCTTTTAACGATTCTCTGTTCCTTAAAATTATTGATTTTTGCTTCAAAATACCATACTGTTCGTTAACCTGGCTTTTTCGTTGTACAATACCTCGAAATGTTATTCTAACGTCTTTTAGCTTTCAAGGAAATATTTATTTACTTGAAGCTTTTATTTCCTGAACCCTTGACCGTTTTGTTATGCTATTTTGTAGTCTTCTACGAACTTAATGAACGTACTTTTTAGTTAACGATACTAAACAAATATCCGTTGCATTAATTATTAAATTTTATATACCACAAAGCTTTAATATTACACATGTTTGCCTGCAATAGTCAACCTTGCTTACGTTAATGTATACAAATTATTGATTTTTACCTACCGCGAGGCTTTAGTATTATACATAGTTGTATGCAATAGTCAACCTTGTCCTCGATCCTACTTGTCTTTGCATTAAATTAATGTATACAAATTATTACTTTGAAGCTACATAAAAATATGTCATTTAACACTAAAAATTTCTGTATGTAATCGTCTGCCTTGTCTTATGCTAAAGTATACAAATTATTGATTTGAAGCGTAATAAATAAGGCCGTTTTAAAAATACTTTCTTGGCCTATTTACACACGTTAACCTTTAACCTACACAGTAATATATATATATATATATATATATATATATATATATATATATTATTGCGTTGCTTCGCTCGAATCTTGCCCCACAAATTGGGCTGTCATAATTTATTGAGCAGTTTGCCTTGAATCGGTCCTCTAATTCGTGCTCCACTGTTGGGTTGACTTAATTTATTATGTAATTTTGCCCCACTGTTGTGCTGTACTAAATGCTGTGTAGTTAAACTTGCTTCTTGCCCTCGGCTGCTCTCTTACTAATTCCTATTTGCTCAAATTTCCTAAATTAATATTGACACCTACCTGTTACATCCAGAAACTTCCTTTATGTACATTCATAATGGTCAATAATTTTATAACAATAATAATGAAAAATGATAACCTTTTAATAACATTTTTTTATTAAGGAAAGGGGGCGTTTCTCATACCTCACTTTAACCCTGTATCTTAGCATGAGGTCATAGTAAAACTATAACTGTGCATATAAATTTCCTGCACTACCAAATATCAATAAGGACCTGTATGCCTCTTTACAACCTCTGGCTATCTGTAAATTAATTAATTATTTTCAAAAATCAATTTCCTTTTAAAGTCTCATAAATGTCTGTTCATAAAATATCAAATACTAATAAAAACACATCAAAACACAAATCCAAATAATCACAAACACCATGAAAATATTCACAACTCAATGTTCTATTCTCTCGCCTGCCTGGTTTCTATCTTCTAAATGTGATCCATCAAATAGTCCCTTGGAGATGCTGCCGTCTAGTAGGTTCCCAGTCCATCAACTAACTCCTAGGTCGAATCACCATATCAGCCATGCATCCAACTCAAAAATTCCAATCTCTAAAATTTCGTCTTCTTATTCCAAATTAACTTTTATTACTCAAACATCGCTTTTTCCCTCATCTAAATAATTTCAAATTCTAATACTTCCGTGCATTCCAATACCAAAATAATAAGCTTTGTACTTACATACCACTTTAACGTTTTATCAACAAGATGCTCTATTAGCTTCTACATAAATTTGTATTAAACTGCACTAATTCACTTGCAAGTAACTATATCTATCACGAATGATGGATGAAATTAAAGAGAGTTTAGTCTCTCTCTGCTAATCTTTAAATAAGTAAGAATTCGCTCCCCCTCCCCTATTTGCAAATGACACGTGCACTTGTGTACCCTTTACTATCATTCTTGAAATTGTTTTCCAACCGTCCTTTGTTTCTACGAAAAAGCTCTAACGAACATCGGTTTTTCCAGAATTTTCATAACAAGCACGCCAATACTCGGTCAACCGCTTCAAAACTGACATCAGTCACTTTTAATTTTCCGAATTTAACCTCTACTTTGCAATTGATCCACGCCTTTAACTTGAACAAACATCTTTCATCTCCCTTGTATCTATAGCTTTATCTCACACATATGCCTCCACCAGCTGAATATCTGCCCTTTTTGTCCAATTTACACCAATCACCTTGCTTGGCTCCTTTCTCCCACTTTTTAACTGGCGCATGCCTGTTTCTAAATATCCTTGAAATTATTGGTTTTATTCTAGTCTGCCTACTTTACTATCTCTGAATTAATTATATGCATTTCTCTTGTACTTAATACATTTTTATTCTATCTCGGTCTTTTCTTGGTTCCATACTATACTACCTTTAAGATTAAAATCAATATTTTAACCAACAAACTGCGTTTACATTAATATTGTATGATTTTGCTTTTGTTCTTGCTACAAATTGACTGCATTAATTACAACGGCTGCTCTTTTCCAATAACCCATTAAATTTTGTTTTTTGCAATGTTACAGAAAAATATTATCTCTCCTTGTTGTTTTGTTCAGTTTTAAACGTGTTGGGTTTTACGTTTAAAAATAGAAATGTTATTTTAACATATGCTTAACGCTTTTAGGTTATCCTGTAATACTTCACTACAAATTTAAATACTTCCTGTATGTTTGTTGTGGTTTGTTTAGTATTCTTCTTAATCTTCTTTGGGGATTAAACCCGAAACGTTAATAAAGATAATTTTAAAAACTATGAGTGGTTTAATCCCCAAAGAAGATTAAGAAAAATTTAAATACGTTATAATTTTACCCCAATTATTATTTATTATGCCCTATATTTACACAAGTACTATGTTACATGATTCCTAGCTAAATTAAATCGATCTTCATTATTCTACACTACTTAAGCTCTAAAATCATTGTTAAATTTCCTAACCGAATAAATTTATTTTAAATTATCCTATAGCTCTTAACCCATGAATTAACTTGTGCCCTTATGTATTCCCATGACCCCGTAATTACACGATATTATATTATATATATATATATATATATATATATATATATATATGTATGAATGTATGTATATATCTGTATGAGATTTGAGAAATTAATGTCAATGAATCGATTGCAGTATGTGATTTGTTCAATTCTCTGTAGTATGAAGTTGGCGCTCGCTGTATTTATTTTGCTTGTGTCTTTGTATACGTTTTCAGTTAGTTCGGGTTTTATTAGAGTGATGTTAAGTAACGACGGTGTTGTTGTATCATCCATATCTTTTTCTTTTTCATCCCTTAGTTGTATTGTAGGGTCTGAGTTTAATGAAGACGCTCTCGATTGTGAATCTTAAGCTGGTGGTTGTGTACGGCGGGTAGCTCTAAATCTTATAAAAGGGGTTAGAGCTTCCACCGACGGGGGTGGTTGAGATGTCATAGTGGTGACGTTAATGTTGATACTTGTGTTATGGATTTCTATTTCCTGGCGTTGTAATTTAGAGGTATAAATTCTTATTTGCAATGTAACAACACATGTGTTTCGTAATTGTAGAAATTGTGTTGAGGCCTTATTGATTTGGAACTTCAGCAAAGCCTGTGGTGTTTTCTAAATCTTTAAAATTAATTTTTCCTTTTTTTTTAAATGGTCCTCTATTAAGCTTTTTGGCTTACTTATGTCCCAGTAGTTATCAAGACCACGATCAATGTATCTTCTTGAATTTAGAAATTCCACCAGTTTTAATAATGTGCACTGATTTTTTACATACGTCATTTAATGAAATTTTGACAGTTCTAAATTTGTCAGCTTTCCAAATATTAATTCTTGATTCTTTAATTTGATAACTTTCGTTACGAATTGAACATACTTCCAGTTGCACACGTTTTTTACAATTCATTAATTACTACTATTCTGTGTACTTTAGCATTTATAATATTTATAACACTACTGTAAAATTAGCAGTTTGGCCGTAAAACTACGTCGTTAACACTTCAGCAAGGTTTCCCAGAAACTTATTACCGTCTAAAATCGCGGTGTTTTATTACTTCGTAAGCTCTTCTACTTATTAGTGATGCGCGCTGCCTCGTCTTTGTTTAACACCCAAGGTTATTGTGTTGCATCACCTCTTTCCAACAGTAAATGGAAAAGGTAATTAATAATTTTTATCAGTTATTCCATGGATTTTACGATTTTTTTAATGATCGAACCGCTTCTTGGAATAAACGTTTCTTTATTAATTAGTTCATACGAATTTGACGTATTCTCTTGAAACTTTTTTCTTAATCTCATCTATTCCAGAAAATTATCTATTTAAAATAAATTTATGTAATCCACAGGGTAATTAATTAAAACTTTAATTGCTTTTTAATGCAAAAGGGGTTGCATTTTAGAGAAAAAATTTGCTTTAACAGCAAACTGTTTCCGTACACAAAAGTTGATATTAAAATTGAATTTTTAAATATATGATTGGTTGTAGTTTTTATGCTAAATGCGTTAGCACTATTCTACGCTATTTACAGTAAATGAAGAGCATTTTTAATTGCATCAAAAATGTATTAATAATTAATAAGTGAAAAAATAAATGGCGTTGTGTTTACCTTAAAATCATCGATGTGCGTTGGTATTGAATGCGTTTTTAGGGTATCTAAAATTAATTATTTTTACAAATACAGCTTATATCATACAGGGTGATTATTTATACACGTGGAATTCCATTTTTTGTTTGGAATTTTAATTAATAGGAGTACGCTAGTATTATACAGCGCGAAACCATGAAAGTAGGTAAGCTATGAAAGTTCTAGCGCAAAACGACCCATTTTACATGTAAATCTCCATAAGAAAATCCAAGGTCCATTCTGGTAATTTTTGTACCCACTATGGAAATCTCCATAAAGAGGAAAATCAATGGCAAATCCCCATAGAGCCATGCCTGATTTTTAATACCCATAACAAAATATATGCATGTTTCCTAACACCACTGGATAGTGATAGCAATAAACTTAAATAAAAATAATAAGTAATCTAAAAAATTTATTAAATAATGTTAACAAAATAGTAATACGTTTTTCTATTTATGCATTTACAATAATAGTACTATTATATAATTTTACAGTTATACCTATATATTAATTACATAACTAATTATAATTACAAATATTATTTTATATACAACTATATTCAAAGTACCTTTTAACGGCATCTTATGATGAATGTACTATTTACACAACTTATATCCATTCAGTATATAGAGTTTAACCACAACAACTATATGTGCAACTGATCCACCAATATATATCACAATACATAACTGATGTATTATTAGTAAGGACTATAACAGCTTAATCAATGTTTCTTGATAGAAGTGTCCAAGGGTAATGTAGTGTATGTACCAGGAATCAAGTAACGTTTGTTATCGTGTGGACTTAGGCAATCTTCTCTTAAACAATAGTATGAACGCGATGGTTAGTCGACTGAATTAAGTTCTGCGTTACAGATACATCTTTAAGCTCTTCCAGGCATCTAACATAATCCTCAAACGTGATTCTGCTTTTTACTACAGATTTTTTAACACCCTTGATCTTCTTCGTAACACCAAAATTTTGGATAGCAAGTGATCGTGGTGATTCATCTCTAGGCGGCTCCGTGGCGTAGTGGTATGTGTGTGACTACTACGCCCAAGGTCCCGGGTTCGAATCCCGACACGGTCCGCCCGAAAAATATTAGGCGAGCATTTTTCACAAAAATACACCCTCGTTCGGATGAGAGGTAAAATGGAGGTCCCGTGTGTGAGTGTTGTCACGCACGTTAAAGATCCTTACCTTGCTTGGAACAGCAAGGGTTCGGCAAAATTCCAAATTTTCCAGGTAGAAAAAAATTCGCTTCCTGGCCAATGTAGTACCTTCGGGTGGAGCATTGGAAAATCACATGTAAGGTGATTCATCTTCTTCCATCAATTGTGAGAATTCGGCCCCCTGTACCGTATTATAAATCTTCGTCGCATACATCTTAGACCGTAATCCAATAAAGTCGGTCATAATGCGCCCATTATTCTCATCTTTCATCATCCCCAATACCTTCTTGTTAACTAAAGGAATTCCATAAATGTTGTTTGGCCTTTTGGATTTTGCTCTATATCTTGACAACGGTTAGAGATAATTAAATTTAGTAAAACAATTTTCTTATTATTTTGCTTGGCGCATCAACTAGTGAAATTTTTATTTTGATATCTAGTGCCCTTTTGGATTTCGCTCTATATCTTGAAAACGGTTAGAGATATTTAAATTTAGTAAAACAATTTTTTTTATTATTTTGCTTGGCGCATCAATTAATGAAATTTTTAATTTAATATCTAGTGCCCTTTTGGATTTCGCTCTATATCTTGAAAACGGTTAGAGATATTTAAATTTAGTAAAACAATTTTCTCATTATTTCACCTGGCACATCAACTAATAAAATCATGATTTTTATATCTACTGCCCTTTTGACTTTATCCCATATTTTGAAAACGGTTTGAAATATTTAAATTTAGTAAAACAATTTTCTTATTATTTTATTTGGCACATCAATTAGTGAAATCTTTATTTTGATATCTAGTGCGCTTTTGGATTTCGCTCTATATCTTGAAAACGGTTAGAGATATTTAAATTTAGTAAAACAATTTTTTTTATTATTTTGCTTGGCGCATCAATTAATGAAATTTTTAATTTGATATCTAGTGCCCTTTTGGATTTCGCTCTATATCTTGAAAACGGTTAGAGATATTTAAATTTAGTAAATCAATTTTCTCATTATTTCACCTGGCACATCAACTAATAAAATCATGATTTTTATATCTACTGCCCTTTTGACTTTATCCCATATTTTGAAAACGGTTTGAAATATTTAAATTTAGTAAAACAATTTTCTTATTATTTTATTTGGCACATCAATTAGTGAAATCTTTATTTTGATATCTAGTGCGCTTTTGGATTTCGCTCTATATCTTGAAAACGGTTAGAGATATTTAAATTTAGCAAAGACAATTTTCTTATTATTTTCACATAGTAATGAATTAGTGAAATCTACATTTTGATATCTAGTGCCTCTTTGGACTTCAACCCGTATCTTGAAAAAAGATGGAAATATTTAAATTTGGTAAAGATAATTATATTCATATTAAGTATGACGCATTGATTATAGCAATTAATGCATGTATAATGAATGAGCTTTGGCTGATAGACTACCATAATTTTTAAAAATTTATACTAATATTTTGTTAAGTAGAAAACTAGCTATACGATTATCTATGTTTGTATAATCCCAAACTTTTTGAGGGTTTTAGGAAATTTTTGGGGACCGCCCCGTTTTCCCACTTCCGAGGTGAATTTGGAAGGTTGTTGACCCTATAAATTGTTGGACGCTTTATTCAACGCTACACTGCTCTGGGCCGCTGACGTGACAGTAATATGATCCTTGGAAAAAAGTTAGTGCCTCTAGCAGGAGTCGAACCCGCTACCTCTGAATTACAAGGTCTGTGCTCTAACCATTCAACCGCAAATACATAACGCTTTTAAATACTATTCGAGGATTTATATGTTGTAGTCGGTGACGCGCTCTTGCGTATGTTTTAACTGTAGTCAATTAAGATCAATATATAATTTGCAATTCTTATTAAATAGGACCGGTAGTGAGCGTAAACACTTTTCGGCCTGTTTAAATTGCTGCGAACGCCTTCCTTTTGGAAGGCCAAATGTAAATTACTGATTCCCACCGCTTTGAAAGCATCGAAATTTAGGTCCTATTCCAGTGACCTTGAGTACAAAAAAATATTTCTCTAATAGTTGATAAAATGATGGCATTAAATTAATCTAAAACATACTTGTTATATTCTCCTATACGAAGTAATTGTAAATCAATAATTTTGTTAATATCTGATAAAGATGCATGAATGAATATAACACCACCACAGATATTTTAGTTATCACATTACTATTAAATGTGGCATTGTCTCGAACGTATTCGGTTTACACCCATATATAGAAATAACTATTTACCCAATAACAAAAACAGTTAATTTTTTTTTATAATTACAAATGAATCGGTATATTTATTTATATGAAGTATATTGTAAAAATGCGGTACTCACGTTTCTCGATATCATCTCTGTTACATGCAACCCGATACTGGAAAGTCAAAAACAACAAATGTCAACTTTATTTTCTATGACTTGGAAAGGATGTAAGAAAAGATTCTAGATAACGGTGATTACCTACATGAACCCAACTTATGTGTATTAGCAAGTAGGTGTTACGTATGTGTAGATGAAAACATTTTATACTTTTGGCAGAATTGTGGATACAGACAAGTGATTTACAAGGAAAATGTTATAACTAACTTCATGAAGTACATTTTAGCAGCAAAACAAAAATTCAAACTAGTTGTGGTAATAGCTCATAATGGACAGGCATTTGATGATCAGTTCTGTCTAAATTACATAATAACCTAATCACAGCGAACAGGAGCGTGCACTAACCGGCATGTGGGTAATCGACGAGGTGTTAAAAGGAATCGAAAAAGGTTACAAGATAATAAAGATTTACGAGGTTTGATCTTATCAGGTAGATCAATTTGATAGAGCTAAAAAAGTTGGCGGTCTTTTTCGAGAAATGATGGACAAATTTCTAAAAATAAAGCAGCAGGCTTCGGGTTGGTCAGCAAGTTGTTCTTTACAGCCAGAAAAGGATAAATACATTAGCGATTTTTTAAACAACGAAGGTATTCGGATAGAGTATGCTGAAATTCTAAATAACCCTGGTTTGCGATCACTAACTAAACTTATACTGAATTCGTTTTGGGGAAAACTAGGCCAAAGAGAAAATCAACCTAAAACAAATATTGTCAGCAATCCAAACGAGTTTTTTGGAATGCTATCAAATCTAAGCATTACTATAAATCACGTATTGCCGATTAACGAAAATACTGTTATTTTAATTGGCAATATAGAGAAGAAGCCGGTGATGTACAGGCTACCGTAAATGTTGTAATAGCAGCTTTTGTAACCGCACAAGCTAGACTTAAACTGTACAGCTATCTTGATTAACTTGCCGACAGGGTTTTTTACTACGACACAGACTCTATAATTCACGTTTCTAGACCACACGATAACAAACGTTACTTGATTCCTGGTACATACACTACATTACCTATTGGACACTATTCTATCACGAACATTGATTAAGCTGTTATAGTCCTTACTAATAATACATCAGTTATGTATTGTGATATATATTGGTGGATCAGTTGCACATATGGTTGTTGTGGTTTAACTCTATATACTGAATGGAAATAAGTTGTGTAAATAGTACATTCATCATAAGATGCCGTTAAAAAATACTTTGAATATAGTTGTATATAAAATAATATTTGTCATTATAATTAGTTATGTAATTAATAGATAGGTATAGCTGTAAAATCATATGATAGCACTATTATTGTAAATGTATAAATAGAAAAACATATTACTATTTTGTTAACATTGTTTAATAAATTTTTTAAATTATTTATTATTTTTATTTAAGTTTATTGCTATCACTATCCAGTGGTGTTGGGAAACATGCATATATTTTGTTATGGGTATTAAAAATCAGGCATGGTTCTATGGGGATTTGCCATTGATTTTCCTCCTTATGGAGATTTCCATAGTGGGTACAAAAATTACCAAAATGGACCTTAGATTTTCTTATGGAGATTTACATGTAAAAATGGGTGGTTTTGCGCTAGAACTCTCATAGCTTACCTTCTCATGAATTGAGCGAAATTTTCGTTCTTTTCGGATTCTTTCATTTTTTGGTGGAATTAGTTTGTAGAATTTGGGTTTCATTGACTTCTCGTGACCCCTTATCACGTCAATATATATATATATATATATATATATATATATATATATTACTCAAATTTAGACCAGGGTAGAAAATTAATTAATTACATCAAATAATTTTAATCACCGTATATAAGGAATTTTATTAGATAATACCCGTTATTAAAACCGTGAAGCATAAAAATTCATTCGTTTCATTAAAAATAAGGGATTTAAATTATTTACAAGACGCTTTCTATAAAAAGAAGCAGAATTAAAATGTTCAACGTGTATTTAATTTAATTGTTCAAAGAATCAAATAAAAATTATCTGCGAAATTTATATTAATGAATTCAGTTTTCAAGTAATGGGTATTAAACAAAATGTACAAATAATAATTTAATATTTAATTAGGATTCACTAAAAATTAAAGGGTAGAAGTCAACGCCATTCATTATTATTTTAATTGGAGTTAATTGAACCATTAGTAACATATAATATGTATAAAAGCTTGTAAAAACCCAATAATATTCAAATCGTAGAAGTGTTATTTCAAATGTTACGATTGAACACACCTGCGTATTTTTAAAAGGCAATTTCAGTTTAATTTGTTTAGATAAACATGTAGATTCTACGGATATTGGAAACGGTCGGATGCTTTAGCACGAAATACAAAACAGCGTTTATTTAAAAGTCACGTTCTGCTTAAATTTTGCAGATAATAGATGGGTACAGAGAATGTTGGAGAAACCGTCGCTTAATATTCACGGGAAATGCTAATAAAGTGGGTTATTTAACAGTCCACGTGGATTGTACACAGCCGATAGTAAAGAGTATAGATTTGCACCACTAAGGCCAAGTTAGAAAAAGACAGATAAAATGCGCAAGGCAGAGACACATATAGTAAAAGGCGTGATTTGAGCAACGTCACTGGGTTGCGATTGGTTGAAAATAAGAGGCAAACATGAGAGGTGTAAAAATAACATTTCTGTATAAAAATTAATTAGTTATTCTCAGACGTTGCGTGCCGTGTGGAAAATTTCTGAGATTTAACTGAGTGCAAATTTAATAAGAATCGCTGTGCCCGGCTGTCGAAAGGAAACATAATTCTGGAAATTGTCCGTTTGCGGGACAAAACCGACGAACGGGCTAGCCATTATATAAACCCGGACTTTAAACAGTGCTTTTAGATTTTTGATTATTCGATGCTTTAAACAGTGCTCTTAGATTTTCGATTTGGATTCAATACTTTAAACAGTTTGCTCGTATATTTTGGTGATTACTTTGGTGATTACTTAGAAAAGAAGATACAAGGTAATAAAGTCTAGTTATATTTACGAGTATTACTGTACCAACTATCGAAATTGTAACGATAAATGAATAAACAAAAGTAGGCAGTTTTGGGTATAGCGTGAAAGAAGTATGAATTTCTTTGCTATTTTTCCGGGGTGTTAATAATCAAATGTTATTCGTAATCGTGAGTGGATCCACAAAACAAGTTCAGATATACATAGATGAGTTCCTGAAAAGCCCTGAAACAATTTTAGATGAATGGTGGTGTAGAGAAAATTTTTAAAGGCGACCAGTAATCCGAGGACCTAAACATAACCCAATTGGAATGGTGTGATTAACAAAGGACGATGTACATTGGAGCCACGAGTGCATTAACCTTCAGGTAACTTATGCTTTGTTGTTCGATTTTTGATGTTTTGGTGTGTGTTGAATAACTTCATAATTTGTTTACTTAAAATGGACAGTAGTGAATTTGTACAAACAACAAAATTTTAATTTTAAGGTAAATTTTCTTGTTTAAGTAGAAAGGAGTATTTAGTATTTATGTTCTTGATTATGATGAAAATTTGGGTCTGTCTTTGAGCTCAATTAGACGAACTTGTTTAATTAACGTAAAGGGGTGGAAGATGCTCCCTTTTATTCAGACTCAGGTCTGCAAATATTGTTAAATTAATTAGTAGTCATCCTACAAATTAAAAGGATGACAAATTTGATCTTGAAATTTTATGATACTGAAATTTATGCTACAATTTAATTTTGAAATTTTAATGTATTATGAATATTGATGTAAATAGAGTTAACGTTGAAGTTTGTGGTAGGAATGTGTCTGTTTTTTTATGAATGAGGATGAGAGGTTTAACTTGGTAAGCAGCCGAGGCGGAAAGAGTAAAGAGGCGATTATCAGAAGAGGATCACAGCAATATATATCTATATATAAACAACTGATTTGATTAAAATCTTGGGATACACTGGTTCTACCAGATAAAACTGCATCGTCAAATTGTAATTTTTATTCAACGTTTCGGCATTGACTTTATGCTTTATTCATAGACTGAAAAATTTAATGAAGATATATATATATATATATATATATATATATATATATATATATATATATATATATATGGGAAAACCATCAGGTAGAGAGCGTATTTTAATTATGAATATAATTCTAAAAAATTAAGCTGTTAGAAAAAGTAAATGGAATCTAGAAGCTTGACTAATTGCATTTTACTGTATCTATTGTAAACAGCAAAGGATATCATGTCAACAAGTAGTACAAGTGAGTGCCAAACAAGATATTTATTTAGTCGACCGACCATGTTTTAAATGTATCAAAATGCTTAACCTGCCTTGAATCGAAAGTAACACCGCTTTTGATGAGATAACCTACCTTTTTAAATCTCCCACCAAAACTTCGCCTATTGTGAGTTCAAAGTTGTATAGTATTATTACTTATTGCAGGGGAGTCTATTTGTTCAGAAGTAACTCCCTTACTCCCTTTGCTTAACAAGAAACACCAACTGTAGCATCGCTCCGACAAATTTTCTTGATAACTCCATCTCCATTTCGGAAAAATTTGGCAGATTCTCTGCTACCTAGATTCTCTTTACAAATTAAAATAATCTTGAATAGAAGAATATATAGATGTATCAGTTTTTCGTATTTCTAAAATTGATAGAGAAATTCTTCTAAAGGTTGACCATTAGAGATAATAACTGCATCTGTCACAGACGTGTAAAAGTATCTACTTAATAGTAAAAATGACAAAATGGTGTGTATTTCTGCCAGGTCGCTGCATTACAAATAAAAATGTATTTACAGCAGATGTAATCAATCTGCGAGATCAAGAATGTTATTCTGGTCCTTGTATCAGTAATATCCACCCCTAAAGGTCGTCAAAAAATTTGCATGCAATTTTAGCAAAGGCAATAACGTGTTCATCACGTAAAGAACTCATTTTACTAAATTTAATG